>JAHWLE010001450.1:0-11352 GCA_024679135.1 Phytophthora foliorum | reverse complement strand
ACGGGGCCGAGCCCCTCCCGGAGCTCGTGGCCGTGCAGACGGAGCTCAGCCGCGCGCGCCGTCGCTCCGTCCGCATCCGCGAGGACCAGAAGCACATGATCCAGCAGCTGGAGGCCCAGCAGGACCGCGGCGTGCTCAAGAAGTACCTGGCCATGGCCACGCGCTCGTCCAGCCACCAGAAGCGGAAGACCGACGAGCTCAAGAAGAAGCTCGGCCACCACATGGCCGAGGCCGTCCACGCCGACGCCGAGCTGCAGAGACTCGAGCGACGCTCCAGTTCCCTCGTGGACGACTGGAAGCGGCGGTCCTCCTTCTCCATGAGCTCCGGTGGCCAGCAGCCCGAAGGAGAGGAGGATGTGGAGGAAGACGACGTGGATTTCGACGACATGGACGTGGCCGAGCGCCTCGAGCAGCTCGAGAGAGAGAAGCAGACGCTGCTCGGCCTGCTGCTCCGGACGCTGCGGCTCCCCGACGCTCTGCAGATGCACACGAACGTGGCCATGTACGCCTCGGAGGCGCAGGCCTGCGCGTCCATCAAGAAACAGATCGACCGTGCCACGGGACTCTACCACCAGGCACTGCAGCTGCTGCGCATGGCCATGGCCACGGTCGTCTCGTCTCAGTACTCGGGCTCCGCGAGGGAGTTCGCCAACGGGCCGTTCGCACTCACAGTGGAGGCTGGCCAGCTCATGGAGGCTGCGGCCATCGGCATCCAGCCCGAGGCCCGTCGTAGATATCGAGAGTTCGCCCCCGAGCTGCAGAACCTGCGCCTCCCCAAGTTCCCCCAGGTCGTGAGCGACTTTGTGCGTCGCGCTCGAACCAACTTCGACCCGCGCAGCGCTCTGGCCCAGGAGGCCGTGAGGAGACTCTCGGCGTGCGAGACCACCATGGTGATGACGCACAAGCTCGTGATCGAGAAGCTAGAGGTGCTGGACCGATGGAAACGCACCGTTGAGCAGGATCAGGCGCACGCGCTGGACTCGCAGCGACGTCTGGAGGAGCACCTGCAGCAACGTCTCGCCGTGCTGGCCCGGTCCGTCTCGGTCTGAAGCGAAGTGGCGGGCAGCAGGTCTTGCAACAGTGCAAGTCAGGCGCACAAATACCCCACCAACCACCACACAAAGCGACGCATGCAACAAGTCTGCTGCGTTGTTTAAGAGGGCGGCGGGTCTTCAGCCCTTCGTCTTCCTAGTAAACTGTTCATAATTTATGCGTACGGGCGACAAGAGATGTGAGGGCACATGTAGAAAAGCGAAGACTCGCCTCACATGTTCGAGCGTTCCTGCGATCGATACTCTAATAGACCGCGCTTCGCGTGCATCGTCATTTTTTGTTGCGCTCGCAAGTTCACTGCGCGGTACAGGTATCCACCACCGGAACGCCCAAATGCATTGCTAGTCATGCTTACCGAAGATGCCTGGTCAAAACGTGAGCTTCTTGCACAAGGCGCTGCGATTCGAACAGCCAAGTGACGTGAATACTGCATCCTGAGAAAACAATTTCGCTTACATGTATCAACACCGGCTTCGAGCCGCTAACCCTTCCCGTCGCCTTTCACGTTTATCACTGCCCCCAATCGCCCATGTTCACATCGTCGTCGTCGGTATGGTCTATGCCGGGGTGCTGCATGTTGTTACCGTTGAGGCCACGATAGGGCCGACCCATCATGAAGTCCTGGTTCACCATTGCCCGAGACTGTGGCTGCCCAGCCTGTTGCTGCTGCAGCTCGTTTGCGAACATGTGGTGGTCAGGGAGCTGTCGTTGCTGTCCAGGCAGACCCTGCGAGCCGAACACGTCTTGCGAGTGCATCTGCCCGGCCTGGCCATCGTCGCCGTAAAAGCTCGTCCGGGGCGCCGTCGGTGCTGGCTGCTGGGCAGCGCTCCGCGGGACGTCGTTGGATGGCATAAAGGGAGCTCCACGCAGCGCCGCTGGCGCACCACCGACAAAGTGGCTCGAGTCTTGGTGCCGCACAACATCGTGCATATCCATTCCCATCTGAGCCGCCTGCTGCACGTACATGTCCTGCTGACTTGAGCCCATGCCAGCCGACATAAGCATCCCCTTGGGTATGTCACCGTACAGAGGATGCTGCATCTGACGAGAGTGCTGCTGCTGTTGAAGTGCCGCCTGCTGCTGTTGGAGTTGCTGTTGCTGCTGCTGGTTCAGCATCTGCAAATGTGACGAGGAAGGTGGCGCCACTTGAGGAAGACCCGGTGATTTACTGCGCTGGAACTGGTGTTGCTGCTCTTGGCGCTGCTGTTCCTGCTGCCGGCGCTGAAGCTCCAGTCGTTGTTGTTGCTCCTGTTGTCTTCGCTGCTGCTCTTGGCGTTGCTGCTCCTGACGCTGCTTCTCTTTACGCTGTTGCTCCTGGCGTTGCTTTTCCAGACGCTGCTGCTCCAGACGCTGCTGCTCCAGTCGCTGCTGTTGCTCAAGACGCTGTTGCTGCTCCAAACGGCGTTGCTCCTCCAAGCGACGCTGCTCTTCAATGCGCTGCTGTTCGATGCGCTGCTGTTCAATGCGATGCTGTTCACGACGCTCCTGTTCCAGACGCTGCTGCTCTCGACGTTGCTGTTCCTTGCGCTCTTGCTCCTGGCGCTGCTTCTCTAAACGCTGTCGTTCCAGACGTTGCTGTCTTTCCAAGCGCTCCCTCTCTTGGCGTTCTCGCTCTTGTCGTTCTCGTTCTTGACGTTCCCGTTCCAAACGCTGCTGTTCCAACTGGCGCTGTTGATCTAGCTGCCGATGGTGCTCCAGCTGTCGTTGCTTCTCCAGCTCTTGCTGTTGTTTCTCGATTTGTTTCTGTTGGTGCTCTAACTGACGTTGCTGCTCTAGGCGTTGTTGTTCTAAACGCTGCTGCTCTTGCTGCTGCTTGCTCAAAACTTCGAGTGCTTGGTCAAGAAATGACGGTGGCGCGTGCCCACTAGACTTCCGTGCCTGGTTTCTCTGCTGTTCAAGCTCTATCGGGGCAGATTGCTGCGCCAGACCGTCACGCTTGTCATTCCCTCCCTTTCCTCCGCGGATTAAAAACTGACCCTGTGAAGCAAATACCTGCGCCGTCTCCGATCCGGACTTCTCACTCACGGGCGGCGAGTTGAGCAAGTCCATTCGTGAGTCATTTCCTCCTGGAATATCCGGCAACACCGAAGACGTAATGTCAGCAATTGCGCGAGATGCTTGTTCCAGATCTCCTTCGCTGTCCTCGTCATTGTCGGCCCGCGACTTGCCTTCAACAGAGCTATAGTTTGACTCCTTGGCGTCGGAGTCCTCACTTCCTAGCAATGAGGAGATGCCTTTTATGTCACTGGACGAGTTCACCTTGCTAACTGGTGTAGCACTAGAGCTAGCGATGACACTCGAACTGTTCCCGGCAGATGCAACTGTGCTTAAGCGTTGCTTTTTCGCCTCTGGCTCTTCCGCGCTCGCCTCACCGCCATCGGTACTGTCCAGATCATGAAGAGCATGCTCTGCGTCTTCTTTCGCCTTTGCTTCTGCTTCCGCTTCCTCTTTCAATCGAAGCTGCTCTTCCTCCTCTTCAGCTTTAAGATCGCGACATGTTTGATACAGCATATCCGTCATACTGACAATTTCCTCGCTTAAATGCTCCTCCCGGGCGATCTTTAAAATACCCGACAGCGTGTTGCGCATGCGGGCGCGATTCTGACGAATTGTATTCAGGTTCACCCCATAGTTCGCAATCTGGCGTTCAATCAGACGCCGAGACGGAGGAATCTTCACTTTGGCGAACAGTGCCGGGGTTGGGGGCAGATTCACAGCAGCACCCGTACGCTTTCGCTTCGTACCAATTAAGGACAGCGACTTGTTCAAACTCGATGTCATTCTTTCAAAATGGCGCTCCATCTTCATCCACTCGTTCACTGAGTCTGTCACATCGCGCAGCTTGTCCAGCAACACGGTTAACAGAAGCTGGTCGCTGCTCGTCGTCATGAGCTTCGTGCTGAAGCGATATGACGGTACGAAACGATCGTTAATGTTGGTAGATCGGATGAAATTGCGGCGGTGATTAATGCTCTCCAGAAGCGTCTCGTTGCAGTGAACTTTCTGCTCGCACTTGTTCAAGTCGCTCGAATACTGGTTAATCAAGTCTACCACTTTCATGATAGTTCTGGCCTCCACCGTTCGTGACTCTTCCAGGTCCATAAGCTCGGTTTCAGCATTGCGTAGGTGCTTCTCGGTACGCTTAGCGAGAGTGCTCGTAGTGCGCTCGAACTGCGACTGCGACGACAGAATTTGGTGCCGCAAATCAAATATCTTGATCAGAGCATCGACTTCCGAGTTAGTGCCGGATGTGGCATCATCGTGGTCACGTTCCATTTCGTCATCTTGCTCTTCATCATCTTCACTTTCGGGCTGAGTCACCGCCAGAATTTCTCGCTTGCCGTATTCCACAAGTTGCACTAACTGTGTTTTCTCAAGGTGCACCAGCGTCGCGCCGGTGCTGTTAGCGATCAGGTTAGACCGATCTGTCTTTGACGACACTTCTGCAATGAGACTGTCAATTAGTACGAGAAACTTCTCCTCAGCCTGTAAATCAGAAACATGAAAGGAGAAAAGGTGTTTAGAGACTCGCGCATCGTCAGATCAGTGCTACAATGATCACGTACGCTGGGGTTTCTCGCAGTTTTGGCAGCATCCAGCTGCACGTTGTCGCTCAATTCCTTCGCCATTTCGTTTTCCTCATCGCCGTCAGCAGACTCTTCAGGCTTTTTAGCCACCAACGCAGTGAAATCAGCAGTCACCGAGTCCTGCTTGATTTCTTTTTCTTTCGAAGCATCGATCGAGGTGGAGTTAGCATTCACCGGCTCCCTAGACGTCTCAGCTGCAACAGTCAAATCAACTGCAGGGACTTCGTTAGCTGCCTCTTTATCAGCAGTAGCTGTTTCCAGCGGCTCGCTCGAGCTCTCGGGCGTTGCAGATGTGCTCTCAACACTCGACTCTTCCGCCTTCTCCTCGGAATCAGCATCAGCCACCTCTTCGATTTCCTTCTCTGAACCAGCACCGTCTTCAGCCTCTTTCTCTTCCGTAGACGTGTTCTCTCCACTCTCCATCCTGACGTTGTCGCTCTCAATCGCCTCCGTGGGATTCCCCGCTTCTTCCTGTTCCGCCTGCTGCTCCGCGATCCTCTCCATTAGCACGCGGCGCGTCTGCTGGAGGAACTCGAGAATGCGGCTGGCCTGACCTGTCAGACACTTTTCGCAGAACCAGGGCGTCGACGGGGCCGCCTCGAGCGCCGGACTCGCGCACTGGAAGTGCGTCTTGCTGTGGCACGCGCTGCACTCGGCCACGTCCGTTGCGGCCTCTTTCCGGCAGGCCGCGCACTTCTACAATTGCAGCCAATTAGTCAGTAAAAAATGAGCGCAATTCGTCTCTGCAGTGACGCACCGGCGCCGCCTCGTGCTTGGCCTGAACTTGCACCGTCCGCTCCTTGGCGGTGGGCGACGGCGTGGGCGCCTTTTTCTCCTTGTGGGCGGAGCGCGCGTTCGTGCCGCGCTTGCGGATGTTGAGCCGGTCCTTAATGTCCTTGAGACTCTCCCCAGAGGCTGCCGAGTACATGGACGACCAGCCTGCGTCCGTCTTGAGCGCTGCGTATAGTAGTGTATACAGTATACACACCAGTTAGTCTTGTTCTGGGACGGGGGCGTCCTGGGACGAGAGCGTACAGGGATTCAGCGTGCGCTTCATGTGCAGCGCGCAGGGCACCGGCGACGTGTATACTTGGTCCTTGAAGCGGATGGAGCCGTCGGGCAGCAGGTCTGCGTACACGCGCTTGCGGTAGTAGGACACATAGAGTTTCTTGGGGCCTGGATGAGGGGAAGAGGTATACAGTCAATATACATAATACTGCAACATACCGGAAACGACTATACACGCACCGGGCGACAGCAGCTTCTCGTCGATGAGCGTCGTCAACACAATGCGCGCGTCTCCCTGTATAGTTGGTATACGCCCACAAGGGTACGAGGTTTAGATTCGGGGAGATTAGGTAATCAACCAACAGGCAACACACCATGATGAAGGAGGCCACGAGTGCGCGCGGCGGGCGGTCGAGAGGCGGTCGGCGCCAAGTTGTGCGCGCGCTTTTTGAGCTTCTGCACTCGCTTCTTGAGGGGGAGGCAGCAAATCGCAGTACTGTATTTCGCACGTAGAGAAACCGTCACTTAAGAGAGATACGCCAGTCGGAGCCAATCATCAACAACCCCTACTCACTGATTCGCCTACGTATATGCGAAAATACGGTAAGTTTACACTATGTTATCGGTGCGTGTGTACTTCTACAAGATACTGTAGCAGTGAGCAGGGTGTTGTTGTTAGCGGGTGAAAGTAGCAGCATAAATACCGTTTATTTCCCGCAGTGCTTCGTAGAATCACTACCGGTAGCCTTCGAGTCGTGCTTGAAAACGTTTATTGTAGTTTTATATGTATGGATGATTAACAAATCAAACTAATGCCGTGTTTTACACGGGGAAGCTCTGGATTTTTGTTATCGAATAGTCCAAATTAGGTCCTCCTACTTGATGCTTTGTCGTAATGATGAAGGATCCTCTCGTCGTCTGCCGACGGACCCCAACGACAGTGAGCGACAGAGGAAGGACCATATCAGTAAGTTGTGTTAGTGCTCCATGCTCGACTGTATAGCAGCAAAGGGTCTTTTGTTGCGATCTTACAGTGTAAGGTTTACCAACAGTGAGCTGCTTCGTTTGTCGAAGGAAGGTTTCTGCCTGGCAATTTCTATCACTGCATGGTTCCCTGTCGTATAACCCACGAGGATACTATCTTCGTTTGACCCATTACCCGCAAGATGCTATCTTTGTTTGGCCACTATCTTCGTGCAACATTTCTGGGTTATTGGGTTTTGATGTCTTCCCTAGTCGCTACGGTCAACATTCACTGGATTTTACTAAGTGTCAATAGGATATCTATTATTAAAACACGGTTATCCTCAAGTTGTTATGGGTATATTTTACAATGTATTACATATATGATATAATTATGCTATCATATGTGGTATATTTTACAATGTATTACATATATAATATAATTATGTTATCATATGTGGTATATTTTACAGTGTATTACGTATATAATATAATTATGTTATCTCACGGTGAATATGACCATAATGAGAACTCCGGATTGTTTTTACATGTAATATAACAGGTATCATCTTGATCACAGGTTTTTCAAAGGGACGCTATATCCAAGTTTATTTTAGGTTACGTATCTGTATCAAAAGAAAAGGTTATTTTGGGCAAAATGGTATCCCCCCAAGACTCTGGATCTAAAATCCAGAGAATTCACGCCCAACGACATCATGGTCACAAGTATCACGGAGTTTAAGTCTTAAAGTCGAAGATAAAGCATTGTAAAATGAACGAAACAATACAAGGCCCGGTTCATTTCCCACCTTGGGCGTCAAGAAGTTAGGATTTTTGATATATGGCTTCACTCGTACCGTTTCCGACTTGTTACATACACTGCAACATATGTAGGAAGTCTCCAACGATCAAAGTCTGCCGATATCTGACAACTTCTCTTCAGTTCTCGCTGCACACCCGCTAGCAAAAATCTCATTTCCGAATTCGAGACCAAGCGAAGACATGGCTCCGCAAGAGACGAAGAAGGTGAAGCTCGTGTCGATGGACGGCGAGGCCTTTGAGGTGGACGCGTCCGTGGCCGCGATGAGCCAGCTGGTGCAGACGCTCGTGAGCGACGAGGACGACGAAGTGCAGGAGATTCCGCTGCCCAACGTCAAGGCGCACGTGCTGGCCACGGTGGTGGAGTTCTGCCAGCACCACAAGGACGCGCCCATGGCCGAGATCCACAAGCCGCTCAAGAGCAACGTGCTGAGCGATTCGGTGGACGAGTGGGACGCCAAGTTTGTGGACGTGGGCGAGAACCACGAGCTGCTGTTCGAGCTCATCCTGGCCGCCAACTACATGGACATCAAGGCGCTGCTGGACCTGTCGTGCGCCAAGGTGGCCACCTTGATCAAGGGCAAGACGCCCGAGGAGATCCGCGCCACCTTCGGCATCACGGAGGAGTTCACGGAGGAGGAGCAGCAGCGGATCCTAGAGGAGAACAAGTGGTGCGAGGACGTCTGAAGTAGGGAAGGATCGTTTTATTGAAGGGTTAGAAAGACCTCTGCTGCCTAAATCTCGTTACCAGAACATGTTGCCGCCGCTCGGGAGGGTCGTCTTGGTGCTCCGGTAGCGCATGTACTTCTGGTCGTTGAGCTTGTCGCCCTGCGTCTTGTCCAGGCCGACGGACGGGCTGGACACCACGCGGGTGCTCGTGACGATGCCGGCGTTTCGAGCAGGAACGATGGTGCGGATGTTACCTCCGCGCTTGGCATCCTGACCGACGCCGTACGCGCTGGAAGGCCCGGACGCAGCGACGGGAGGCGAGTCGCTCTTGTTTTTCAGCGGGTTGAGCTGCTGCATCCTGCCTTCGATGGCTTCCATGAACTGCTGCTGCGGGCCGATGACACTGCCAGGACGACAGAGACGCAGCCACCCGATGAGATCGTGGGCCGAGAACAAGTGGTGCTTCATCATGTAGGCGCCGATGCAGGTGCCCGTGCGGCCGAGACCAGCTTTGCAGTGCACCGCCACCGCGCCTGGGGTCTTCTCGCAAGCTTCAATAAATCGCATCAAGATCGGCATGGGCGCGTTCGTGCCGTCCGGGTAGATCAAGTCGAGGTGGTCGATGCCTGCGGACAGGAACTTCTTCTCGTCGTACTGCTTCTCATTGAGGCGCACCACCAGCGTCACGTTGCGCTTCTTGAAGTACGGGATGTAGTGCTCCGGCGTGAGCATGACATGGCCCTGTGGTGTGCGCTGGTACACGTTGTGCGGACCGGCGAAGGCAATAAACTTGGGCGAGACCCACGTGAGATCGCCGTTCTCAACACGCTCGAAGTGCTGAAACTCGTGCAGGTCGAACGTCTTGATGGAGATGTAGCCGCTGTTCATCGCACGCTCGAGCCCCTTGAGGCAGTCGAGAATGGTCAAGTTGAAGGTGCAGACCGACGGAGTGGCGTCGTGGAACGGAGGGAAGCGCATGCGCTGGAACGGCTCGTACGCCTTATCAGCGCTCATATTCTGGAACAGCACAGCCCAGCAACCGAGAATGCAGACGGCGTTCGCACGGCGCTGCCCTTGCGTCGACGAGTAGAAGTAGACAACCTCGCCCGCCTTGGCCGCGGCAGCTAGCTTCTTGTTGAGCGTCTCCGAAAACACAAAGGTGTGGCCCAAGTTGAGCGGACCGAAGTCGAGGTAGAAGTTCCAGTACATGAGCTCATCGTCGATGGAGAAGAAGTGCGTGCCGGGCATGCGGGGTGGCGCCTTCTTCAGCGGCACGTAGAACAGCCGACCGGGGAGGAACTCGATCGCCTCTTCGAGACCGTTTGCCATCATTGCCATGTTTGCTGGTGAGAAAGTTTCGCGAGGTGTTTCTGGGTTGGTGGCGCTCGAAGACCCGGAGTCGCAACGAGTGCCTGTACCCGCGCTGAAAACGATCTGAAGGGGAAGTTTTAGTTGCTGGTGAGCTGCGCTTGGCTTCGAGAGGAGAGGTGCGTTGAGGCTGTTGAGGCTGTTGAGGCTGTTGAGCTGAAGTCGATGAATCCAAGAGTGAGTCACTGGAAAGACTCCGGGACGTTGAGTGCTTCTTCACCCCCATCAACTGCAGTTGATCTCCAGCTACAAGGTGAAGCTGACGCTTCCATTCTGGTCTGCCAAGGCAGCAGGGAAGAGTGATAGACGTAAATTCGAGCAGCGGCATCTTATCGCACTCCAGGTCTGAGCACTTGAAATAGCGATTGCCCATTATTGAGCACATCAATGCCAAAGTAAGCATGGCATGCTGGACGGATGGAGTCCCATCAGAGCCGTTGGTGCGAAGAACTAAAAGAACGGACAAGAGTCCGTGGACGCCTCGCATGAATAAGTGCTCACCCAGCCGTAACGCCTCACCAGCTACATTTTCAGCTTCGCGTTAGCGCGAGTGGAAACTTGAATTAGTCTGCGTTCATGATGTGGCCTTTGTGCTGCTGCTGCAAGATGGGTGCCGCCTGAAGTCATGCATATCAACGGCTCTTTTTCGGTGTCTCCACTGCAACAAGTACTACATGTAGTAGTTCACGCTCAACTGACAACCGAACAAACCTTGACGCCGGACGGGAAAAAAATGGTATACAGATTGCAAGGCGCTTCACGCGCAAAGATAAGTTAGCCTGCTTCGGCGCATTGGCGCACTAGTAGCCACTCTGCATCACGACTAATAGTTGCTCCTGTAGCCGCTGCTTGATAGCGGAGTAGAACCGTAGGTCAGCCTCCAACGACTGTTTGTAACTATCACTGACGTTCCCTTCGTTACTTGCTAGTCCGCGGTGGCAGCGATCAATGCTCTCGTTCACCTTCCGCAGTCGGTTCTCCAGAATATCCCACTCGTCAGGAGGCAGCATCATGTCCGTTGGACGCGTCGAAAGAGTCGAGATCGTTGTAGTTGTGTTTACCCGCTTGCTGCCAGAATGAGGGACAATGTCGCTCACGGGCCCGATCGCCGGGACCGCAACGATCGCCGTACTCTGCTCTTCTTCGCGCTGCCGTTTCCCGTTTGCCGACCGCGCGAGCGTAGACCCATTACTAAGAGGCGACTTTTTGTGAGAAGATTTGGGCTTGGGTGGCGTAGCTGCGTGCTTCTGCTGCGTGGGCGATGGCTTCGGCTTTGCTTCTGCAGCACTGTTCGTCAGCTTGCTTTTGCCGGCAGCTTTCTGAGATTTCTTAGGAGCCACCGGTTTGCGAGTACTAGCTGTCTGCTTCGCTTTAGCACTGGAGTTGGCCGGTTTTGCCGCAACCGACTTGGACGGAGCCGTCACCGCTGTGTTCTTGCCGTCGGCGGGTGTGGGAGGTTCCACCATTTCCGGGTTCTGGGTAAGGACACTCGGCATCTTGACAGGAGTCGGAACACGAACGACCCCCGCGTTCGCTGTAGCAGGCTTGGTAGCTGGTGGCTGTGCTGCCGCCTTCGTAACTGCTTCTGGCTTGTCTGCTGGCGTCTTCACCTCCTTGGGAGCCACCGCCGGCTTTGCCCGGGCTCTGCCGGAGGTCGTCGGGGTCGTGTCCGACATGATGAGCTCCGAGAGCTTCGGCTCCAGCAGCATGGCCATGTGCAGGTAGAGCAGATCCAGTCGGCCGGCACAGAAGTCGAAGAACGAGTGCACATTGTCCTTGTGCGCGGCCGCGTCCCTGGCTTGGGCCACGGCGCCGCGGTACATGGCGAGGATCTCGGCCCACATCTGCAGCAGGCGCGAGGCCGAGTGCGCCAACACCACGTTGG
>JAHWLE010001449.1:0-11352 GCA_024679135.1 Phytophthora foliorum | reverse complement strand
TGCCGCTGACTGCAGCGCACAAGACCGCTCGTATGGCTTGGGCCGAGGAGCACATACTGAACCCTTGTCTTGGGTGGCAATATACAGTGACCCTGGGGCTGAGCACACATCCAAGCTTTCTTCCCCGATCACGGGCTCAAACTCGCGCCGCACCAATTGAGTCGAAGCTTCCGCCGTTGTCTTCAGCATCTCCCACTCAACTGGAGTACATCCCTCAAAGAACGTATGGTAGATCGGCTGGAGATCTATCGTCAAAGCTAGGGCCGTCGACTCGGGAACAGAAGTACGCATGCGGTGCTCATCGAGCACCTCGTCACCTGAAGTCTCATGGAGCCAGATGTGTTGGCTATCTCGAGATAGGGACCTCAAGTGATTCGTGGCGTCTTCGGGAACGGAACGGTAGACAATGACGAAACCCTTGGTGTACAGGTCATGGCGAGCGAACATTGCGTTTGGCAGGTTGGTGGTGGGCGTGTGGTGCGCTTATGGGAAATTGATAAGTGAGGCTAGAGAGTTTATGCGTTGTCAACACAATGCTGCTTTCACGACATATGAAGCAGTCGTAGGCCGTTGACATTTACCCGTTGACGCGATCATGGGTTCTTCCACACTTTTTAGCACTCCGCAAAAGATACATTTTATAAAAAGTCGTGACACCCATACATTCGACAACTGTACGTCGTTTGAGCCTCGCGCTTTCAGGAACGTATAAACTAGTAGTAAACTAGGAAATACTTAGGCTTGTAGGAATAACCATTGAGGCGATTTGATAGTGCACGGCACTAGAGTAGTTATACTTCGCTGTGGGACTTTTCACTACAGTACTTTCGTTGTGCGGATGGTGCCAGGTAACAGAGCTGCACCTCTGTTGACTGTACCATAATTTTATAAACGTGCCAATGGAGTGTAACTGCGGTCCGTTAAAGCACGTGCACGGGCCAGTATCTATAGAAAGCGAAGCTGTAGATCACCGTGGTATGCATGATTGTAAAGGGGTGTAGAAAGTAACCTCCGGGTGCTTATCTTCTCGCATAAACTCATCAGACTGGCATAAGCCAAATGAGGCATCTACCACAGCTACCATTCTAAATCGCACGGCTGACTCTGCTAAATCTCAATTATTCCGTCTGCGATTTTAACCATGGTGGGGAAGTCGCAGCAAGGTGCTACCCCAACAAGTAGCGCCAGCAGAAGCGTGAAAGTAAAGCCATCAGCCGAGGTAGTAATCCTTACGCCATCGCACCCAGCACACTGTAGTCCTGATTCACAAGTACGCGTGAACAATCAACCCTCGCCAACCCCTTACCAACGGCTGCGTGAGCTACTGGCATCGGAACCACCAAGGATCGACAACGACCTGCACGTTATTTCGACTGTTGAAGGTAGGATTCGATGGGGTGTCTGTTGTGGCCATATGTAAACTATTCACCTCTCCATCGACTTGGTGACTATGTGCAGAACTTCAAAACCATTTCCAGCGCCCTGAAGGGCAGTCCGAAAAGGTGATTATGGAGATGAAACTCTTGTGGGTTTCGGACCACACCTATAAGGGTTTCAAGCTTATTCTACTTCGCCATGTCGACGCTACATCGCCGGAACCACTCCCAGATCTGCTGGCGGTACGGCACTACATATCGTGGATACTAACTAGCCACTGACCTAACATGTGTTGTATTTGCAGTTGTTCCAGAACACGTACGATGAGAATTGCGATACCATCGACTCGCTTCTTTTCTCGACTACGGTGTGGAACATGGAATCCCAATGAGAGGGTCTTCCACCTCCTGGTGCCATCGTTACCATCAGGGACTACTCGAATCTGAAGCTATTCCGAGAGGTGGCCTGCCAAGCAACCATCAAGTTGCGAGACTTGACGTGGCGGAGCGAGCCTTAGTTGGCTTGATGAGGCTGACCTAATCGGTTATACATTGATTCTACGACATGTTAGCTATTAGCATTCTATGCGTAACGTTCTGGATGCATAGTACAGGTAGCGTCTTCATCGTTTTGTTTAGTGTGTGGTCAGTGTGGCAGCACCTGTAGGGGATGAGCGCACAAAAATGGAAACGTTTTATCTCCTGCGCCTCATGGGTAATTGCTGTCATTTCCAAAACTTCTGGCGAGCAGTGAACATTACCAAGGCAAGCAAAATTGGCCCAACACAGCGTCAGTAAGGCCTAACCAGAATCACTGCAGATGTCCAAGACACAAGGTTCGCGTAACTACAACGAAGAGGAGCAGCGACACCTATTGGCGACCATTGAGATCTACCTGCCTACCCAGATGTCTGATTGGGATGATATCGCGGAGCGCTACAACTCCAGTAAGGCGAAGGGGTGGAAGGAGCGAAATGCGGCTAGCTTGAAGCGCAAATTTGCGTGCATGTATTCGACTGCAAGGAGGCATCCGGATGGAGACGTGAGTTTGCTGGAGGAGGCAGCTTTGGATATGAAACTCAAAATTGCGAAGCATACTCTCTCCGTACGAAGTGACAAGTCAGCATGTTCTCAGGTCACGGCAAGAACAACCGAGGTTCGCTACCAAATCGACCGCTACATTGCTGACTGGACTGTCGCTGATCCACTTCTTGCTCCGTTGAGCACCGTCGTCGCACCAAAGCTTGCAGCTGCCAATAGCGATGTCAACAGAGAGAACAGAGAGAGTAGTATCGATGCAGCGTCGCTGTTGCCCGACCAAACAGGCATACCTACGTGTGATAGCGGAGATTCAGCTTCCATGACGCTGAATTAAGGACGCGCCGCAAAATGTGCATCGATAGCTTTACCAGGATCCAAGGACAAGCATCTTCACTGTGACGCGATACAACAATTTCTCTAGTTCCAGCGCCGTGATACGCAGCAACTACAGCAGTGGCGCGAATTGCAGCAGCAGCAGAAAAAGGAGGTTTGCACCGCTGATCGCCGTTCTCAAGATATTTTGGATAGCGTCGATTCGCTTAAAAGTGTCCTGACTAGCTAGAGATAGGACTACGGTTTCGTAGCCTTTTCAGAGCAGCGCTTAATAAATCAGAACACTCAAGATGATTCGAGCCGGAATGGCACGTATTTTTAATAACAATACACACAAGATGTCTTTGGGAAGGCTTTAGCAGTCACTTTCAAATCTAAAAGCAAACACCCTGGTAAGCAAGTAAATTCTGCTGCGTAGCCAGCGTAGACACATCTATCCATATGTATCAATTGGCACTATTAATCTGCCCGTACAGCAGGTAATGGGCGGACATGGCAAAGAAACTAAAGCGCTTGGTAAGGGAGGTACGAAGCGGCATCGCAACGTACTTCGATATAATATCCAAGGCAACACGAACGCGTCAATACGGCGACTGGCTCGCTGTGCTGGAGTGATTCGTATGTCTTGTCTCGTGTGTCACGAAACTCGCGCCGTTCTCAAGGTGTTTCTCCGAAACTTGATCCAAGACGCGATGGTGTACACTGAACATGCTAATGGAAAGACTGTTCAGACTCAAGATGTTGCGTACGCGTTAAAGCGTCAAGGGCGTACTCTCTACGGGTTCGCGGTCTAAACAATAGCAGTACAGATGCAGTTGAGGTTATCACTGCGATCTTCTACGTGATATTATTGCTCATGGACCTTATTTCGAATTGCTAACATATGTAAAACTTGGTTTTACATATACAGTTGTTAAACTATTTTCTTCGAACTACGTCTCCCCCCGGCGCCCCCGGCCCGGGTACGCTATTGTGTTTTCCACGTCAAGTTGTACTTCAATATACCGGTACATACCGGTATTTCTGGTCTGGTCCAGGTCGTTCGCTGCAGACCACTCGAGGGACGCGTGGCGTTCTCCCCATTTCGGATCAAGAAGAACACCACGCAAGCAAGAAGGAAGGGGGTTTCCATCTCAAGACCGCCATGCTCATCCGCGGAACCACCAACGAAGCGGGCGCGCCCAGCTCCTCTGCATCCAGGGCCGACACGGCTCTTTCGGATAGCGAACCCCCAGCAGCTCCTGCTTCTGACACTCCTGACGTCGTGGACGTCACAGGCGCCGAAGACCCGTGGAAAGCGACACCGGCGAGGCGCACGGGCGCGCCTGCTCCACTGTGCACGAGCAAGCGCGCGTCGCCGAAGCCAGCCACCGATGAAGCGGTGGCCGACGCCCGGGAGGGCAAAAAGAAGTTGGTGAAGCGCCCTACCGCCGCAGGCAGCGCCGCTACACCAAGGAAGGGCGCGAGCGACGTGGGTCCTGACTCGGGTTCCGATCTGGAGGACAAGCCTCCGGCCCCACCGGCTAAACCGCGGAAGACGCCGGCCCAGACGAAAGCGAAGGTCGTCAAGGCGGTGACTGGTGGGAAGCGCCCAGCGGCCACGGCGAGATCCGACGGCGGGTTCGACCTGACCTCCTTCATGGCATCATTTGAGCCTGTCACTGGTCGAGACGAGGGCACCCCGCCGCAGGAGAGCCCTACCGTGCCTTCCTCTGCTACTCCGGACAGCCCCGACATGAAGACCCAGTTGCAAGTGCTGAAGGACGAAGTGTGTCGCCAACGTGCTGTGGTGGCCAGTCATGCAGCTGCTGAGGCACCAAGCCCGGCCGTGCTCGCACCCCACGTAGCTCCGTCGGCCCCGACTGCGCCGAACAGCAAGGGCGAGATGCCGCCTGGTGAGGTGTGCTACCTGACCACGTCAAGCTTCCCAGAAGGTGCGAAGAAGGCGAAGAGAGACTACAACCCACCACAAGCGCACCTGCTCGCGGCGAGCAGGATGTTCCGGTCTTTCGGCACCGATGCAGGTAAGGTGATCTCTGCGATGTCTTTTGTGTTATGGATGCGGGAGCTGGAGTCGGTCAAGTTCCGAGCAACGCCAGCCGTGCTGATGGCTATCTTCAGTGGCCGCCTGGGTTCGCGCGGACTAACGGTCATGCACTTCAAGGAGGCGGCGGAGATTACGACATTGGAAGACGGATCGACCAACGCCAATTTCGCAAGCGACTTCAGCCCGTCGGCGTCGCTGCCGGCTGCTACAATTTATTGCGCATCGTATGAAGACATTCTGGACGCACTGAATGGCCTGAACTCCTTTGGACAGGAGGTGTGGTACGACCACATGCGCAAGCTCACGTCTTGCCTCCGCAACTTCGTCGCCAAGAACATGTCGGCCGATCCAGAGAACACACCTGCGGGGGTCCGACTTACGCTACTCTACGTCAACAAGTTCATGGGCACTGCGCTTGACTTCATGCAGATGGACGACTATCAATGGTGGAGTGGCTACTCCGATGCACTGAGGGCGATAGACTACCCGTCTCCGGCATGGACGATGGCGCTAGTGAGCGCGCTGTCCAACTCCAAGACTGCTGAAGTTGAAGGCCCGGATGCACGCCCCCGACGCGGCAACGTCCCCAGAGATTCGGCTCGTCGCCCCGCTATCCCAGACGCCATCCGCCGCCGAAATGGGCGCGCGAGCGGGCAAATTTCCGCGAGGCCGCCTGTTTTACCCTTCGTCCGACCGCTCCGGACACCGAAAAACCGAGATTACAGAGGGCGAGAGGAGGGCCCGAATGGAGCCGCCGCTGCGCGCGTAGACGCATTGACCTTACGGTCCGGGTTGGCCATACAGTAAGCTCCAGCTATACAGCTACCTCTGACAATACAGTCCGGGCCGACCATACAGTCGCACTCGGCTATACAGCCAGTGCCGGCCATACAGCCGGCACATTCATTATACCTGTCGGATACAGCGTGTGCTGTGCCTGTGTTGCAGCGGGTTTCTGGTGTTTTAGGCAGGGAAAATGCTCCTCATATGAGCTCCTCTCTAGAACCCCAGCCGTTGCGAGCCGAGTCACCTTCGGTGAAGCAGCGCGAAGTGCGCCGAAGGGTAGGAGCATCCGAGTCGAGCGTCGGCATTGCTCTACGTTCAAGTCACCTGCGCCCCGTCGTCAGCATCAAGGCCGCAGCAGCAATGCACGCAAATGCCCGCACAAGAAGCGACATTTTGCGTCGAACGCGCAGGGCCACGCTGGCGCAGGCCATGTCGAAGATGGGTGTCGCGCTCCCGCCGGACAAATACCCGCTGTCTCGCCCCGGATTAGCGGGCCCTGAGTTTTTACTGGACACTCCATTGCAGAAGGCTTTGTCCGAGTATGCGCGTCGGTCAGGACCTTCGCTGCCAGCCTTTGTAGAGTTGGTACGAGGGCAGACTGCGATGGACTACCGTCCGACCAAAAACCTGGTACCGGCGGTGCTTAACAAAGTATGCAGAGGATACGAGCATTTGGAAGAACTTCAGAAAATCGTTCAAGGAGGCGTCGAAGTGCGACTGAGCAAGTCGTCACCGCGACAGTTGCAACGCCCGCCAAACCACGGATCTGCAAAAGAACGCCTCAACGTTCTGCGTAGGAACATCCGCAAGGAGCAGGACGCCGGGAGGTGCTTGGTGCTCGACCGGGACCTCCTCGAGCAATGGCCCGAGATCATTATTAGTCCCTTTGGGGTGGTCGACAAGGGCGGCGAGGACGCCAACTTCACAGGTCGCACGATCCATGATCTCTCATATCCCGAAGGCGCATCCATCAATGAGTGCACGGATCAGCAGAGCATTGTCAAACCGGAGTACAACCACTGCGATGCGGTTGCTGCCGAGATCCTGAGGTTAAAGCGAGATCACCCTGACGCATCGATCTGTGTGATGGCGGGCGATGTTGCGTCAGCTTTCCGCAACATCAGCATTCACAGCTACAGTGTGTACCTGTTCGATGGACACATAGAGGAGGACGACCTCATCATAATCAAACTCTCAGCACCGTTCGGCTGGACAGGGTCTCCAGGGTTCTACGAGATTGCCGGGGGAGCCACAGCGCATGTACATGGCTCTCACACCAACAACTTATTCCCGACCGGTTTCTTCAATTACCACTGGGTTGACGATCACATCAACGTGTCTGCTGACATCGGTACATCCTGTAGCGAAGCGGACCGGTCTCTTCGGTTTGCCATGGTTGGGCGCAGACGCCATTAACGACAAAAAGTTCACTGACTGGAGCACCACGCAGCGCGTGCTTGGCCTCGATTTTGACTCCGTCGCAGGAACAGTATCCATGCCTGTTGAAAAGGTCAACAAGGCACGTGGAATTGTGGCGGCTGCCTATTTCGCGGTGTCGTCATCGAGGAAGGCATACCGGTCACTGATGGGTAGCCTTCGCCATGTCGCGACCTGTATCCGTGCGGCACGACCATTTCTCCAGCGCTTACGCCAGCGGGAGGGTCATCTGCACCGCTTTCAGAGTGTGTCAATCACACCAGACATGCAGCAAGACCTACTGTGATGGCTTGTGCTGCACACACCTCATCTGAATGGGGTGTCACTGGAATACTTCAACTCGCTTCCGGCACCGGACATTGTGGTTGAGATGGACGCGTCAGACTACGGGCTCTGCGCGTTGGACGCTTCATCGCGGGTGGCTCTCATGTACCAGCTCTCGGACAGCGAACGCGATCTGATTGCCAAGTTCAAGAACGGCGCACCGAACGGGTTCGACATCAACTTCCGCGAGCTGTTGTCCTGCGCGTTTGCTGTTCATGCATGGGGATCTCGGTAGGGATCTGACGTCCCTCGCAATGGCCGCCCGTGTCATGTTCAGTTCCGTATTGACAACACGTCTGCCGTGGCATGGCAAAATAAACTCTCATCGCGCAATCCACGCGCCCAAGTTATCATCAGGCTTCTGAGCTGGTGGGAAACCTCGTTCGAGCTCTGTCTCTCCGCATCTCATGTGGCTGGTGTCGACAATGAACGCGCTGACGCTGGCTCCCGCATTGCCGCTAACTCGTCGTACGCGGCCAAGTTCTCGTCACTAACTTCGGGTTGGTCGCAGGTGTCGCCGACGGTCAATATCCAGGGTCTGACCGACATTTGGCTGCGTATCTCCGCTCTCACTCTGTTGCCGACTCCACGTTTGCTCAGTACAGCCGATCGTTAACCAAGTGGACGGCCTGGGTATCACGTCACGGTATCGCACCGTCGCTGACTCGTGTGCCTCTTGCTCAGCAAGTGCAGTATATTTCCGATTTTATTCTCCACGGCTTCCAGTTTGGCTTCGGATCCGGGGGACCTATTCACAGTGACTCGATCATGGCGGTTCTCTTGGGCGTTCGGCATTTCTTCGCGGCAGCCGGTCACGACTTTCCCGTCGCACACCCGCACATCCGCATGCTTCTCAAAGGAATCAGCCTCCTTGACTCGCCACCGCAACGGAAAGCTCCAGTGTCGATCGCTCTACTCGAGGCGTGCTTCCACAGCCTCTCGATGACTGAGCCCTTTGAGCAAGCCCTGTGGGGGTCCATGTGCCTGACGTTCTTTTCCATCTGAGGCGATCAGAAATCGTGGCGATCAGTGGTGGTTCCTTCAAGTGGTTTGCAGTTCGAGCACAAGACATTGCAATCCTGGACACGGAGGGCAGGCCTACGCTGGCTCCCCCAAGTGCGCGGTCTGTATGCATGCACCTTATCGGTTCCAAGACGAACCAGGGCAGATCCCCGACTACAAGAATGTTGTGGAGATCAGGACACCATTCTTATGCCCAGTGTTTGGCGCCCTGATCCTCCTTCAGGCCCGGAAAAACCTGCCTGTCGGGATTCCGGCCGCAGTGTACCTGGACCGTCGAGGGAGGCCGGCCTGCATTGAGACGGCTGACGTAGCCATTGCCATCAAGCGAGCTGCCATCAGTACTGGCCAAGATCCACGCCTTTTCAGCTCGCACTCCCTACGCGCCGGCGGGGCTACCCATATGTATCGATCGGGCACGGACGCACTCACAATCCAGTTTCATGGCCGATGGGTTTCCGACGCGTTCAAGACCTACACCAGGCTCTGCAAGGATTCGGTGACCACGTTGTCGGCAAGCACGGTGGCAGGTCCACGGGGCGATTCGACGCTGCATTAGTGGGGCTGACTGCATGACCATTGGGGGCACCGCTCTCCTCGTCCCTTATCGGACTGAGCTGATGGTCATTGCATAAGCTCCCATTAATGAAACTTCGTTGACCCCCATAAGTAGTGGAAACCGTTACTAGCGCACGCACATCTTCGAAGCAAGCCTCAGCGACGAGCTAGAAACAGAATATGAGTCTAAATCGAGTCTGGCAAAAAAAAAATGCTATCCTATGCGAAATCGTGTATTGTGAATTGCGTTACACCGAACGCACCCCAAGTGGATCGGCGTCGGACCGGACCGCTTCGATGTGATCACGCGTCCGCACCCGCTGGAGAAAGCCTAAGCTCACTCAGAACGACGCAGCAGCATGGTGAACATACGAGACGTGTTGCAGAGTATGGTACACTGCAGGCGCGTCTAACGATCAAGTGGGCTTACTTAGGTTGTGAGCATGCGTATCTGGTTGAGCGGTGGTGATTTGAGATAACCATTCATAGACAACCACTGTGCCTGGATGTCAGATCTTGCTCAAAGCAAAAGCAGCAGGAGAGGCAGTCCCAAGCAGTTGCATGCGCCCGATCATCTCTCAGCGTCCTCACGTTGGCTTAAGTCAAAGCTGTTTTTGCGGGAAATGCGAAGGATGGCCATAGTGTCCGCGAACATCATTCTGACCAAATTCGCCTGACTTGGGTCAACCGAGCAGCTACAATGACAAGTCGAGCTGAACCTTGCGGCGGAACTCACCGAAGGTGCCGACAGTGATGCCTTACTTCAAACGATATAATTAGTGGTTTTAATTTACATTGGTAGCAAGATACGAGCTCATTCAACACGTTTTTATAATAAGCTTAAAAAAATATATTTCCATGCTGCAACTCCAGAGGTGCACTAGTGCGCTGGTTCGTTCAGCACATTTCACGTGTATTATGAGTTCGCCTCATCATTCCCAATTGGTGTCCACGCGGACGCTCTCTGGAATAGCAATCGTAATTTTCATCGATGCGGCGTCGCTGGCATCCACATCCCGACGGCAGCTCCAGCCGGCGGAACCTCCACGCTTGGCATCGTTCTTTTCGTGTAGCGACTCCAGCAGCATAAGCAGATTTGGCGGAGCATTACGCTGCTCGGCGATATCCAAGATAGCTCCGTAGCCGATAGCACTTGCATCTACCATCCCCTGGACGACAGTATTGCCTCCAGGTGCAGGTGAAGGGGCAGTGGCCGTTGAGGATGCAGACGATCGCGTTGAAGATGACGCTGGGTCAGTATTGTTCGACCAGATCGAATAACGTGACGGCGCTGGTGCTGGCGTGGAGCTCCACGCTGCTGATGACGCTGGTGCCGATGCGGTCGATAATTTCGCGCTGTTCCCACCCGGGAACAAGGATATAATTGCAGACTTGGCACTTCGCGGCTGCACAAGCGCCTCCATGGTCTTCCAATCACGCACCAATGCACACGTCACAAGCGCCGAGAAGAGATAACGCTTCGGATCAATACTGAACTGCTCGCGCAACGCCCCCGGCTGGCACGAGCTGTGACGGGTGTGGGACTTCTTGGCATCTCCATGGTAAAGCATGGAATAACGCAAAAGCTCGCCCACAGTCATGCGGTGCACGCATCTGCGCGGGAATGCCAGCCAGCGAGGGTCCAGCTCCAGCCGCTTGACATTTGCGGTGAGAGCCGCTACCCACTGCCGCTGCACCTCCGGCGTGAAGGCGTCCAAGATGAGCTCCTCTGTGCCCGCCGCGTCGCAAATCTTGACGCAATACGGTCGCAGCGAGAACTTGCCGCGATAGTCCAGCGGCTCAATGTGCATCCCCCTCGCCAGCGCGAGGCTGCCTTTTTTGTTGCTTTTTGAATGGAAGGGGTTCTTGGACTTGTCCAGTTTCTCTCCGTCATGTTTAAAGTACACGACCTCCTTCTCCGTGAGCTGCACGTACCTCATCCGCCAATTGGCCTGTAAGTTGCCCACTCCTCGCGCGCGCTTGTCCAGATACGCCTCCATCCTGCAGACCTCGGGCGCCGTGTTGGCGTCCTCCTTCTCCGTCTGGAGCTGCAGCTTGGACAGCGCCACGTACTCGTGCAGCAGGTCCAGGATCCACACGGGGAACCGGTGGCGGTAGAACTTGGCGATGTCCAGCACGTCGTCGGTGGCTCGCAGCGACCTGCCGAGCTCCCGGTCGTAGAAGACCAAGGACAACAGCATGGCGGCCAGCTCCCGGTACCTCTGCGTGGCCGCGTACAGGTCCAGCAAACCTCGCAGTGCGCTGAGCGACACGGTCTCGTTCGTCACCATACACTGCTCCACGAGGTAGTGTACCCATTGGCTCAGCGCCAGCGGCAGCGCGGCCAGCTGCTTGCGGAAGAGCGCGGGCGCCATCGTCTCGCTCACGAAGAGCAGCACGTCCAGCATGACGGACGAGCAGCCCGAGGCC
>JAHWLE010001448.1:0-11381 GCA_024679135.1 Phytophthora foliorum | reverse complement strand
CGGGAGTTCGCGCGCCAGAATCCGTCGGTGCGCCTGGTGGACCCCGTCGAGAGCGTGCGGCTGCTCACGGACCGCCACGCGGCCTGTCGGATGCTGCAGACGCTGCAGCGCGAGACGACGCAGCTGCAGCCCTTTAAAGTGCCCACTTTCCACGAGGTGGGGAGCCCCGAGCAGTTCCAGAAGCTGCTGACGGAGCTGGACGCCGGACGCACGAGGCTGCCGCTCATTTGCAAGTCGGTGGAGGCCTTCGTGGATGAAGCAGCTGCTCGGTCGCAGGAACTGATGCTGTTGTGCTGTTGCTGTTGTTGTAGCGACGGACCGCTCGCACATGATGAGCGTCATCACGAAGCGGGAAGACTTGCACTACGTCGAGTACCCGGCGCTGTATCAGGTTGGACAGCCTGCTGCTGGCTCTGCTGTTGGGATGGCTGCTAACGAGTATCTTGCTGTTGCTGACACTGCAGGAGTTCATCAACCACTCGAGCCGCCTGTTCAAGGGCTACGTGCTGGGCGACACCATCAACGTAGCCGAGCGACGCTCGTTGCCGAACCTCGTGGCCGGAACAGCGCAGCGCGTGCACTTCAACACCCAAGAGAACTACCCAACTAGAAAGGACTTCCACCCACACGCCGACGACAGCACGTCGCAACATGAGATTGCCGGCGGTTGGACGCAGGAAGAGATTTTCGCAGCGGTGCGCGCAATCGGTGAACGACTTCGCAAAGAGCTGAAGCTGACGCTGTTTGGCTTCGATGTCATTGTGGCGGATGGTGGCGCGCACGACCTCTATGTGATTGACGTCAACTATTTCCCGTCGTACAGGGAGCTGGATGATCTGAGCACTATTCTCAGAAAGCACATCAAGCAGCTCTGCGACCGCCAGTAGTGTAGAAGCCATATCGCTAACGCGTGAACACCACGTTTGCTAATGTAGACCGAGCCACAATTTTATGACTGCAACTGCTCTAAAGAGATATCGACATAGATGACTTGCTACTGATGCTTGCAGCCTAGAGTTCATACCAGGCCTTTTCCTGTTTGGCTCTCTCGATCTGCTCCTTGCGTTTCGCTACGGCGGCAGCAGTGGCTGGTCTCGCAGCAGTCTTGTCTTGCCCTAGACGAGACCCACCACCGCTGCCATCTCCTAGTTTACAGTACATTTCGTCTACCTGTTCTTCAAGAGGAAAATGCCATCGCGCGCTGTCTCCGGTGAAAAAAGTTTCGAGAAATTGACGAAGCTGGTCATTCCAGGCATGGACTTGTTGCCGCTGATCCAGTGCCATGTTCATGGCGTCCATAGACGTAATGTCTAAGCCAGGAACCGCCTTTAGGGAGTCCATGGTCGCTTTCAGTTTATCCAGACGCTTTTCCATTGAAGATCGTAACTCTAGCCTCGAACTCTGGTCAAAGCTGCTGAGGTATTCTTCCATAGGGCCGAACAGCTTCTTCAGAACCGCAGGCAATTGGCTATCGATTTGCTCAGCTAAGTCGCGAATAACTTTCAGATGTTGCAAGAGCATGGTTGACAATGCGTCCAAGCGCTGCTCAAGAAGCTTTGCTTCCTCCGCTGTCTTGCCTTTCGCCTGCGCGATTAGAAATCGCTTGCGAAGTCGATACATTGGCTCGAGGACAGCCCCCATGGTTAAAAAGCATTGGAGCAATTGCTCCATATGCTGACGGAGTATTCGCACTGCTCCCTCCGGTACTTCAGATCGATCTTTTGCCTTCTTCGCTATGAGTGCTCTGCCTCCACCACTCCCAATTGCCCAGAGTTTCTCCACCTTTTGATCCTCGTCATCACAGTGGCTCCATTGGACCGAGACGGTCAGCAAGCCTCGCGTTCGGGGCGAGTTATTCTCTCCCTTCTCGTCTAGCAGAGGCAAGTCCGCAGTCATTTGCTTGGCGTGCATGAATTTTCTTATCGGGATCGTCACCATGCCCAAGAAATCGCCAGGGGCGTGTTTCGTAGTTTGCATTTCGTCGCCAGGACTCTCACTCTCTTGCACAATATCTTCACCAACAAGTTTCTGCTCCTTTTTACCAAGATTTCGCGTTGAGACAACGTCGTAGTCGAAGACCTCGAGTGTCAGAATGGCTTCGCGCAAATGAGCTTGGTTCTCACCGAGCGATGCATTCGCTGTCTGTTGCTGTACTTGGTGGTCAAGGAGGCTATAACGGAAGTGAAATTCTTCGTTCCACTTGGGATTAAGCGAGTTGTAGCGCACACTGGTTTCACTTGTGGCCACCACCGCTCCCGTTGGATTCCTCAATGTAAGCAGCACAAATGGATCACTTGTCAATAAGTCGCTAACACGTAAATGTTCAGCCTTGTCAATTACGACGCGAACGCAGTTCAAACTCCGAAGAAGAATTCGCTGTCGAGCTGCCACCAACTGACGAGAAGCCAAACACACAGATAAAAGTACACCCCGAAGTCGGCGCCGTCGCTGTTTTCTAAAACGAAACTTGCGATAAGCATCTTGAACAAGAAGAACGTGGTAGAGCAAAAACTCATCGGCAAGCATAACATACGTAGGAGGACGAGCAGGATTCGTGCTCACAATCGGCGATGAATACCCTTGAGGACAATGCGCACTGAAAAACTGAATCTCCTGCTTTCGGTCATTGAACACAGCTACCCACTGAAACGGGTCTTCGGCATGCAATCGAAGCATTTCTTGACGGTGGAATCTTACTCTAGCTTTCATATCACTGGTCATGACGACGATGCGATGAGGTAGACGTTCTTGCTCCTCGATCATCATCGCTTCCTTGTCTTCAAACTCTAGGGGTTCAACTCGCCAATTCGACTTGAATGTTTCACCCGTATCTTGGTTAAAGTAGCGTGTAGAGATATCACCACTCGGCCCCCAGCTCGTGAGTTTAATCCATTCCGACGTCGCTAGGGTCTTCCTTAACAAAGCTTCCTCCAGCGGCCCAATTCTTCTTTGTGTCCCGCGAGCATCAGCGAGCAGTTCACGAACGAAAGCTAAGTGCTTCTCAAGTGCGGCACGATCCGATACCGAACAGTACTCGCGCTGATGCTGGGATATTTTATGGGTTAGAATAGCTTCAGCTTGACCAAGCAGAGATGTCGCTTGCTCTCCTCGCAAGTCGCCCAGACTACTCCGATAACATTTGCTTAGCCCTATCAAGTCGCTCACAATAGCCAACGCGTCAGTCATATTCAGTTGAGCACTAATTTTGCTCGTCCGCCGCTGTGGCTCGGATGTCGAGCGCACAGACTTCACGAAAAACCATTTCGCAATGAACATATCGTTATCTTGCATGAACATACTCGCGAATCGACTCCAAATCCAGCGATTTGATACAAAGACTTGCAAGTCGCCGTGCAAATGCGCCCTAACATCCTCCACATCCCAGTTTCCACTTCGAGTTGCCCATGAAGCAGTCCGCTTGGCCGATGGTGGCTGCATTGGTTGAGGTTTCACGATCACTTGAAAGCTTAAGAAAATTCGGGCTACCTTGCCGCGGTGATCTCCGTTCCCACTTCCTGATCTTTGCGTTTGCGGTTTCGATAGGGTAAGCTCGTAGTATTTCCCTGGCGTGATTCCGTCATGTGCAGCAAGCAAATCTTGCATGGCTACGGTAACATACCCGATCGTGGCAGCGTCTTCCCAACGCGAATTTCGTCGCGCACGGTTTTTCACGCTGATTGTTATAGTGGTTCTTGCTGAAGAGACTGGGATCTCCACGTCTTCTTCCCAGCCTGGTGACAGATTCGTCCAATTTGGTGGTGTCCGAGTCGCCGTCGTTGTTCCTTCGTACTGGATCACTACGCATGGTTGGCTCATCAATATGTTCGAGATAGCAACATCATGAGTTGCACCTACAAATACTCTGAGTCCCCGCAAATTTTCAGCGCGATACCGTACACTATTAAGCATCCGGCCGTCACTCCCAGATATTTCGCCCGGTGGTGCTTTCACAAGCTCCATCAACTCCTGATGCAACGGGTGATAATCTCTCCAACTGCTTCTCCGTTCGGACGGAATTCGCATCATATCTTCTTGCAGCTGTGCAAAAAATCCTCGCACGAAAAGCACTTCTGCATCTGAGAAGTAAAACGGGAGGCGAAGTGAGCTTGGCCACTTGATCCGCTTCGCTTGCCTTTTCACGGGTTCAGATGAGCGATCTCTACGCTGTTCGAGGATTTCGTTTAGAGCAGATATGGCAGCGCCAAGATGGCGCCAAGAATGCTCTGTCTGGGATACTTTGGCCACATGCAGAAATGATAGTCGAAGCAGGATGAGCTCTTCATACATAGCGAAACGTGTCTGTAGCTGCGACCCACGTAAACGACCCTGCAAACTTTCGTACACGTCGATGAGTGTCGATGCGCTGTGAGTTTTATAGCGGTAAAGAACTTCAGCGATCTCGAAACAAAGTAAGAACGGCATGTGGTGCCATGAAAGCAACAATAGCTTGATGTTGAACGCACGCTTCTTCGTTGCAAGTGTTTTTGATCGAGTTTGTTCGCCAATATGGTGCGTCAGATCTACAAGGTGCGTTGTCCAATTATCTTGATGCTTGTGCAAGCGGTCGAATAACCGAGCAATACAATCATACGCACACTTCAGATGAAGACTCTCATGCCATGAATCATTTGCGATATAGGCACGTACATGCGCCTTTAAAAGGCTTCTAATGAAGAACGTGTCCC
This sequence comes from Phytophthora foliorum, assembly GCA_024679135.1. Lineage (NCBI taxonomy): Eukaryota > Oomycota > Peronosporomycetes > Peronosporales > Peronosporaceae > Phytophthora > Phytophthora foliorum. The sequence continues at coordinate 6,696 of JAHWLE010001448.1, read as the reverse complement.
CACTGTCAGTGAACATTTCATCCGCGACACGTTGAAGCAGCAGAGCTTCCCGAAAAGGGCTTCCGCGAAACTTTGGTGCTAGACTATCATATCGCCACGCCTTCAAACACATCCGTTCGAGTTTCTGAATACGTTCCAAGCGACAAGTGAACGGCTCCTGTTTCGAGAGAGATACATTCAGTGATAATGCACGTTGTACTGCCGTCAAATTTCCAATAAGCAATCGCGTGTTGGACGTCGAGCACATTTGAGGCTTTTCTAGACGAGCTTGCTGCATCAGTAGGGCGCCTTCATTTCGCTTCTGCATACCGATCTTGACTCGAGCAGCTAGAAAGCTTACATTAGCTCGATGATAACAGTCTTTGGAGTGCACAAGAGCTTCCTGGGCTGCCGTTGATGCGAACACCCAGGCTTGACTGCATTCTAGTATTTTCGCGATCTCGAAGCACACGGCACTCCACGTCTCATTCCGCCGGTTCCATCCCCTGGCTGTCTCGGAGAAACGCATCGCTGCCGTCTCGTTCAATTTTCGCTCCCATTCACCCCAGTGTAACAGACGAGATCGTACTGAAATTTTCTCTCGCAGCAGCTCAGGTTGTGACTGCTCCAACTTCTTCATTAGCGAGGCAGTGTACAGCGATTTTCGGATACCTAGTTCCATTTGTACACCTGCCTCAGGGGGTAAATTCGCTATCATACCATGCAAGCTGAAGTGTCCGAGATGAGCGGGCATTTTGCGGGTTTTGTAGAGACCGTTGTCAGTAAACTCGATGCGAGATGATGCGATGCGAAGTGGTCGATCTGATAGTTTTACTTGCAGTAGTATCTTTTCGGGCGATTTGGTATGCCGTTGCACCTTATCGTCTTCAGCAAGTGAATGATGAAGAAGAAAGGAACCAACCTGCTCTCGTGTTAACAACCGCTTTGCGTCACTCTTCTTCAGGTGTCCATGGTAAAAGCCAACGGAAGGCCATAGCTCAATCACTCGATAACACTGTTTCAATAGCTGCGTCGCTGTTCTCAAACACGTATTTGCTTCAGGGTCTCCAAAACCATTCTCAAAATTTTCTTCGTATCTTTTCAGAAAAACCAAGGCGAGAGTAAAGCGAACTTCCACGTCTGTAAACACGGTCTGTAATGGTGAATCTAGCAGCTCCCCCAACTGAGCACAACTACTCGAGTAGCAACCCTGCTCGAAATACAGCATACCACTTAGCATAAAAAGCTGAGCCTCAAATTCGACTACACCGGAGGTTGAACTTTGCGTCGTGTCGAGTGCGTCTTTTGGGCGAGCTTTAAGTTGTTGCAGAAGATTGAGAGACAAAGTCAATGCCTTGTCCCTGTCGATGTGCTTGCCACCTAAAAACATACACCGTGCGAGCTCAAGCTGTGACCGGTGGCGTAGCTCTGTCAGCGAAGCAGCAACTCCTTGAAATGCTGGCCAGGATTTTATCTCCACGTCCACTTGTAGGTAGCTTTCCCAGCCAACTCGTGCTTGATTAAGATTGAGCATGTCTCCCGTAGCTTCGTAAACTCTAAAATGACTGATCGCATATGCTGGCCAAAACTGAAGACGAGCAGCAAGACGCGCAACACCACCGCTCGATTCATCGAAGTTGCGAGGAGAGTGTCGTTGGAGAATCCAATCAGTCCCGAGTTTGGCAGGTGCTGCACTGAAGCTGAAGGACATTCTAGACCCGCTGGCCAGCTTTCTATGGGGCGTGCTTGCCACTACATACTGTTCTGTGAGTATAGGCTGCGAAACTGGTATGGGTTCATCTATAAAAATTCCCTGTCTGAAGCAATTCTCCAAAAGCAATGCAGCTTGGTCGTAGCGCTTCCGTTCGAAACAGTCATATCCTTTGCTAGGATTCTGCCGCCACCTTCGTTCTTCATGCCGGGTTAAAATTTCCCGGAAATGTGCACGAGCGCAACATCCACGATAATATTTCTGGATTGTCCGTGCGGATGTTGCACGTAGCTTGACTGTTGCTTGCCTTGCTCCTTGTAGAATCAGCGGAGTGCAAACACAAGTAGCAACCCAGGTCATGCGCCGCTGTTGCACACATTGCCGTGCTCGGTGGCAACGCCAGAAGCACTGGATACGGATTGCGGCACACCACCGCCGAAGCCTTCTAGCGATGTGCTGAGCATTATAGACTCGAATAAACCCCTGCAATCTGAGAGCAGCTTGGAGCTGAGTTCGCGCCAGCCTTCGTTCCCCAACCAATCGTCTTGCAAGAAACGCTCGAATGCAGCACTGAAGCACCACTGCTGCGAGCGGTATCACCCAGCGCCACAGTGCAGCCAACTTACCACGAGTCAATTTAACGGAGACGTCTGTTGCACGTACGATATCCGGAGGGTGACGCAGGATTCGCCTCGAAAATAAATGGGCACACATAAATCCCAACCACCACGAGAGTAGCTGCGCTGGTGCGTGAAAATAAAACCCACACATGGGTAGGATGGAAGCGAGCACCTGAAAGCAGTTTCCCTCGGAGTTTGCCATAGTCTGCAGCGCCTGCGTCAAACTGGCTGCGTGCCGTGTAATTTTTGCCGCAATGTCGAGCTGACGCCGCCAAACCATGACCTGTAGCCGTTGCCGCGTCGTCACCGCGGCGTATCTTCTCCAAGTGCACTGAATCACGAGAGCCGCGGACTGTTTGACAGTGTTCATGACTCGATCTCTCGCTGAATTTGGGGCGTCCACTCCGTCAAAGCTGAGCCAGCGCTTTTCACTGCGTGCGACAAAGTCCCCAGTGTGCAAGCCACGAACGTACTTGTCCGTGAGCTGTGTGAGAGTCTGCAGGCGAGGGTAGACCTTTGGTAGACTGTGAGGGGCGATTGCGTGCGGCAGTTGCGGTAGTTGTCGGAATTGTCGTCCAGTGACAGCATCAGTTGAGAGGGGAGGTAATTCCGGCGACGGCCATGCCCGCTTCGCTGAGCTGCTGCCAACTCTCGAGACGCCAAACATGCCGATAAAAATCAAAGTCGGCGCTGTATTCGAGAGCGAAACGACTGCGTCTAGTCACGGGTGATCAATCACTTTGTAGATTGCCTAAAAGGGCGAGATAGCTTCCTACGCTTGAGTGAGCAACAAAGGTACAATTGTCAGGGTTTGGCCCTCTTAGATCAAAATCTCCATTACTCTCAAATTTGCTAGTGCGGGACTTTTGCTGTGTAGGAGGCCGCAGTACGAATCAATAGAGAACTGTAGTTCCTGGAGCTATTTGACGTTTTTGGACTAAATTCACGTACTTAATACGACAACAACGGTCAACCGTAACCTCTTTGTAACCCTTCAGCTCCAAAAGCTTGCTACTTGGAGTTAGCGGGGGTTCGTGTTGCTCCAAGGAGCAATTTGCTGAGAACCTTCATCAATTTATAGCGAGCAGCAAGGTTGCCTTTGCCAGTTTCTTTTGCTCAGATCCAATGAAAGACGCCAAGTCAGCCCGCATCCCGGCCAACGTGCAGGCACCGTTCCGGCCGCCCACGAAGAAAAGTAGTGGTGTCCAGGCTGCCAACACCGCTCCTAACTTTCCTGATCAGCGAGCCAGCAAGAAGCGAACTGCAGATCTCTCTTACGAGTCAACTATCCAGCGTCCGGCTAAGAAGGCAGCGGTTGACCAAGGAAACCATCCTTCTGCTACGAAGGAAGCCTGCTACGACGAGATGAGGATTGGGAAGAAAATCAAGAAGGCTCTTGCACCCACGAAATCTCGCCCCGCGAAGCCTGCAACGGGCAAGAAACCCTTACAGCCGGCAATGAATTTGATAGCTAGCAGAGCTGTCAGCAGGAACATCAGCTCCCTCATCGTAAAGCTGAAGCGCATTGGAAACGTAACTGTGATATTTTGTAATAAGTACCGTGCGTTTTCAATTTTACTCCAGACCAGATGCTCCACGAACTACACTTCAAACACGTTGCCTGGAGGATCATGCTGGAGCAAAAACAAAAATAGCTCCAGAGAAAAAATTGCTCCAGAAACTACAGTTCTCTAATGTAAGTGGGGATTTGGAGCAATAATAGACAAAATACCGTCGTACTTACAGGAGGTCATAGTCAACCAAAGAGCTTTGACAATTTGGGCGTGGTTCATTCAAGATACATACCAAGCATCACGGACAAAATCATCCTGTTATTCATCCAAATGGCTATAAAGGTCGTTGATGCTCGATTCTATACAATCTGTGTCTCCAGTTCCGCTTCTAGAGCAGGCACTGCAGAGTCTTCACCCGGCCCAACCAGCAGGTCATCCATACTGGACTGGGCCTCAGCCAGTAGCGCCTCAAACTCCTTTCCGATACTACCCTGCTTACGTGGCGAAGCTGCGTCAAGTTGAGAGCCGTCGTCAGAGAAGAGAGTCTCGCTTGAGAGAGCTCGCTCGCGCAGCATGACCGAGGAAGGCGAGAGGGATCCTGTGGCACGCTTCGGCTCCAAATAATAACCTTCAGGCTTGAGAGGAAGTGTCTTGACACGCTCTCGTGCGAAGAGTAGCGAGCACAGCTCCTTCAGTACCTCGTCGAGCACTACATACCCACACAGCAGTCGAGTTTCCGCCTCGTGATCATTCACTGCCGCATCATTGTCTTCGTCCACGAGCTTCTTTCGCAGCTCTTGCAACTGCGCCGCGCCGTTAGGCAAACGATTCAAGCGACGCAGGGCATCGGCGTACACTTCCTCTAGAATACTACGCAGGCTTTGACCCGCCGGCAACACTTCATCCAGGTCGAACACAACCGCCGAGCATCGAGACTTTTGTGCGAGAGCATAAATCAAGCCCGACAGCGCGAGGTTTTCCTGGAACGAGTTCTCCAACAATCTCTCCACGCGGCTCAGAACGATGCGTAGGAAAAGCGGCATGTTCTCTGCATCCCTTCCAGCAGTTAACCGCTGCAGGAATTGTGACTGCGTTCGCTGTCGCAGGCCAGCCGGTTCCGCTGGAGAAAAAGAAGGCAGACTGATGCTTAAATACACTTCGCGCAGAGGCTTCATTGAGTTGCGCGTGGCGGCCGTCCGACTGGAAGACCCCCTTGAAGGAGATGTCGGGCCCGTAGCAGCAGTATCATCAGCAGTGGAATTCACAGCCTTTTCTGGTGGTGTCGGTGCAGATGCCGTTGTCGGGGGTCCTGTTGCTTCTTCTTGGTAATCGACCTCGTCGTCATCGGAATCATCCAGCTCTTCAGGTCCACGCTGACATGCGGCGTACTCTGCATCCGCGATGTATGAAAGCAACGACAGCACTTGGTCTTCTTGGTCATCAGCAGCCGGGATTTCCTCAGCCACATCCTCCGGGCCTGCAAACGCGCGGATTTTCCACAGGTGAACGTTGGAGGCCACAGCCGAATCCGGGAAGCGCGATGCAAACCAGATCGCGCCGTTAGCATGTGCGCTAGGGCTAATCAGCGAAGATGCCGCGGGCCGCCTCCGCGGACTTGATTCGCTTCCGCTCTCAGCGTCACTCTCAGGTCTACTAACTGCGCCGAGCAGCACACTATCCGCGTACTCGTCCTGTAGCTCCAGCACACTTGTAAATAAGTCAATCGTGGCGATGCACAACGAGCTCGAAAGAGAGTCCATGTGACGCAGCAACTCTGATGGCAGCTGATGTGCTACTGATGACTCCGCTTGTTTTCCTTCAGCAGAAGCAGACGGGTCTCCCTCCGTTGTAGGTGTAACGGGCTTGAGAGGGGCTGTGCGCTCTAGGAGAAATTGTAAATAAATGAAAAGCAGCGGATTCGCGCGCGTGTCTCGACCGCAAGCTGTGAGTTCCTCCAGGATAATGCGCGCATACAAAGTGGCAGCGCATGCCGCAGCTTCCGATGTGTGCAGCAGACCTTCGAGAAGCGGACCCTCCAGGAAACGCGTCCGGAACTGATCCAGTAGCTCGTCTGCTATCGAGCGGCGCTGCAGTTCACCTGTAACTTCGTCAACCTCCTCCAGCTCATAACGCGCCACCATAGCGAGTGTGCAGCAAAAGCGCAGCCGCACGGCCAGGAAACTTAGCTCGACCTCCATGTTTCCATCAAGGTCCGTCGACGAAGCTGCTGCGGCCGGGGTCTTCGCCATCGTCGCCAGTGTCTTGGGTAGCGCATCGAACGCCGAAATCACGCCGTTCACCGCGTAGTGGCAGAACGGCGTGAGCTGCAGAACGAAGCGACACAACGCCTTGTCGTGCACCGCAGCTGCAATCACCAGCGCCTCTCGACACTTCTCCCCCACTTTGCCGACAGCGTACATGTGCGGCAGCAGTCCTGTGAAGAGGATGAGCTCGGGCACTTCACTCTGCGTGTGATGGTTATGCAGATGCAGGAACGGGTCGTCGCTCGCCGAGCGCAGTCGGTTGCTCCCGCTGCCGTCCTGGGCCTTGGCAGCCATGTCCGTCGTTCGTATCATGAGTCGGTCTGCATGCAAGAAGAAGAACTCGGTCTGCACGGGGTCTCCTCGCAGCTTCTTCCACAGGATGTTGAGCAGACTGATGAGGTACTTGCGGACCGTAGGGTCCTCCACCTCCTTGCGCGCGGCCGCCTGGATGAGCGCCACCACCGACACGTGCACCTCCCTCGTGGGCAGGATCGGGTAGCTCACGCGGCTCAGCAGCGCGCCCACGAACTGCATGGCGAGCGACATGATGCCGCAGGGTTGGTCGCGTCGCCCCACCTCGCACAGGTGCGGGATGATCTGCTTCTCCA
>JAHWLE010001447.1:0-11381 GCA_024679135.1 Phytophthora foliorum | reverse complement strand
ACGCAGCCACGACAAGACGCCCGCCGGGCGGAGCGGCGGCTCGGAGCTCGTGCGCGCCATTTGTTGCGAATACGAAAAGTGGGCCACATCAGTCCCAATCTTTCTGGCCGCCTAAAGTTGAATATCACAGTGGACAGCCCAAACTCCCAGACCAAATTCCAAACTTTGGAATGACCTTGCATAAAACGGGCAGAAGTGTTTGGAACACCCAATCAAAGGGCAGGTATAGATCTGGCAAAGGAGGGGGGTCTCCGCCAGATTTATTCCCGTCCTTTCTGACCAAAGTCTGGGATTTGGAACGAGGATCTAGGCTACGGGAATCGCACCATTGCCAACATTACAGGGAGTGTTGCGTGCAAATTTGTACGTGTTGGTAGTTGTGTAGATTTGGTTTGCCGTCAGTTTCGGAAGTGAGATGGCCATTGCCATCTCTCCGTTGCATCCTTCGGCCTATCCTAGTGATGGGGTAGCTGGCTTCTTTCACCTTGGTTGGCCCTCGCTAAATTGCCCTTATCAGCCAATTACAAATAGCGTGCTTTACTTAATAGCCTACCAACCTACTTGAATCCACAGTATACAAGCCTGTAGACACTGTGGCTCAACAGGGAGCCAGCGCAAAGATAGACGCCAGGGGTGAGCAGCAAGTAATCCAGGCCGATGCAGGTTTCGACGCCGGCCAGCGGGTACTGCACTTAATTGACACGGAGCGTGTCCTCCCAGATCTCCAGCGCCCCTTTCGCCCGAGCAGCCTGATTCTGCTACCGAACAAATATCCATACCGTGGACCACACTATACCCGCTGCCGGAATAGGTTTACCACATTGAGCCCGCGAATGGTAGAACGCATCCACCGCGGAGTCGGAGAACCAACCCGGGATGCTCAGCGCATCTGCAGCGCGGGAAAGTGCGTGAAATGCACAACGGCCGTCATCATCAGCACCAATTGCTCGGAAGATTCCATCTGAGCGCGACAGCACGAGTTCAGCGAAAGTCATGGGACCAGCCGCCATTTTAAAAGCATCAACCAAGTCCAAGTATCCTTCAAACCCATTCTCTTCGAGCAGCCAGCGAGGCTGATAGGATTCTTCAGTTTTCCCCGGGGTGACAATGTATTGGACCAAGTAGCGTGAGTCTCCAGTCACCTGAGTGCCCAGTCGATCCGTGATCAGCTAAATGTGTCAGTGCTTGGTAGTCACAGCACTGCGCGAAGCTGTCTTGCGCCGCGCAACACGAGCGAGTGAACGCCGGGGACCATGTCCACCCGTCGAACAAGCAGCGGTTTGCTTAGTGCGCGCCATGGCATGGCTCTCGAGGGAGCGAGGTGCAACGCAAGACAAATGCACACGCATGCAGAACCGATACGATCTGTGGTTGCTGAGGTGAAGTTGGCAGTAGCGAGAAAATAGTCGACTGTGGCACCGCTGGGAGCGACAGAGATCGAGAAGGTCACCCTGCGGCAACAAGCGCGGTGGCGACAAGAGCACGAGGGCGGCATCGAAGACAATGTAAACAAGTGTGAGAGACTACGTCTTTTGAGAGGGGGTGGGTGTATCCAGTTCAGTATAGAGCCGGGTAGCAGCTGTATCCTGTTTGAGGGGTATAGTTGACGCGAGGCGGGTGAACGCCTTTATCGCTCAGGGTGTATAGCGGCCCAGGATAACGGTTCCTGAAAGATCAGCCCTGAACGATCAGTGATCGTCCAGGGTTGGCGTGTGACCTTGTGGAATCCCTTTCAGCGCTGTCTGTCTTCGAGCCGTGGATTTGCACCGGTGAGTTGTCGAACGTACACGCAGAATCAAGAACGCGGAGCTTACGCACACTTCAGAACGAAGCTTCCACGACCTGAAAGATAACCTAAGACAATACAGAGTTATACACAATATGTAGCTGTCCTTATTCTTTGTGATCCTTGGACAGTGGGTCGTAACACCAGTCAACTGAGGTTAAATCCAGGACACTGGTTAGTCCAGCAACCTCTTCACACTATTATTCAGTCGCGCACCACCCTCAAATATGAGGGAAAATACAACACACAATAGTCCTTCCTACCACACAGTAATCGGTCGTTTAGACTCAGGGGTGACTACTTCAACCGCCCAAGAATACCGGTAATATGGAATGAGTACGTCGTATAGACAACGCCTCAAATCAGAACATGAAATAAAGCAAATCAACCCTTATAGTGCGGCCTCACCCGGTCCTTGCCTTAAATTGATCTTAGTGAGAGCTCCACCGCACGGCGGTCCGAGACTAACCGGGGTACCCTTAATCAGGCTCCCTCGGCCTGTTCAGCTTTCTGATATCGCCCCGGATATGATGGAAGGTATGGATCTTGGACACCGTGAAGCTTGACGAAGCGGAGGGAGGGCAGCACTCTGGGCGAGACCGGAGCGGAGGCAGGAAACCACTTGAGGGGTAGGATGAAGATTCGAAAGTGATTGATTGAGGTCTTTAGCTCGCAAGCCTTCTCGCTATCTCTAGACCTACTGGATACACACTACTTGATTCTTTACTGGATACTGAGTTACTTCAGCCAATCAGAGAGCGCCACGTCGATGCCCATCTTGTACCTACAATCTTGTACCCACAGGTGGCGTAATCGACAGTGGCGTAATCAGCGGTGGCGTAATCAGCGTGGGTTCGGATTGAACCGGTTCGGGCTAACCGGTTCACGGTTAATAACCGATACCAAACCGGTAACCCTCAATAGGATATTGCAAGCAATAATCTTCACGGGTGGCTTGCTGGCGATACCAGTGATGATGGTGAGCTGAATTTGATTCGAAGTGACTCTAGGAGACTGGTTCTTCGGAGCCGGGGTTATCAGCGCCTGACAGCCTTGCTCGTGTAGTACAAACTGGAAGCGCTTACGATAGCTCTGAAAATGAAGATGATGCAATCCTTAGCGAATCCGACTCCGGTGAATAAGACCTTTATGAAAAACAATATAAATTGTGTGTATTCGCGCTCATTACCATACACTGACTATTGGGGTGTGGTGTCTGCAGGTTGAGCTCGGCCGAACCACGGGTTGCCACATGATAGTAGTGGGACATCGAGGTCCGCGTTGTCACTTGCTGAAGCATTCATCGTTGCTGCTGATTCTCGGTATCGCGCGTAAGCCTGGGTGAGTCTCGCTAGCGCAAATTCCTTACTCGGGCCATCGCTTGTAGGGTCCAGTGCGTCCATCGTTGTCGCTCTGATGATGGCAAATACATCACATAATCTCGAGGCAGTTGTGTTAAACGCCTCATCAGAAGTGGTCGATCGGCCCTTATACTTTGCCACATGAACAGCTCATTCGACGCTTCTGAGTAGAGCCTCATGAACTCCCGCGAAACTTCCTTTGTTGTATGAAATCTGCATGCGCACGAGCTCTTCGTTCATGACTACTTCGTAGTAGCGAGTGCGCGCCGCTCGGAAGGGATGCTTAAGATTGTCTACGGCCGTCGCAGTAGAAGGTACCAGAGAGAACTTGGAAGTAGTAGAACAGGATTCCGCACTCACCTTGACCCTCGGCTTCCTTTTCACCTTCTTCTTGGTTCGTAAGGCTGCATGTCTGCTCAGACGCCTCTCATCGATAATCCCTGAAGTCGTAAAGGGAAGAGTAGCGTCAGGGGTTTCTTTCATCAAATTAATACGAGTGGGTTCAGGAATCGAAAGCCATGATCTCCGCAGCGCCACATGGAGCCAGACCTGCGTTATGGAGCTTTGGAGAGTGAATGACATGACTGCTACTGGAATTGACCCTCACAATCGCACTAATAATGAATTGGAAAACTGTAATTGAGCGTCCGGGAAACTATTCTTCGTTTTCCATTCAAACCTGCTTGCTTTTGTAGAGACAGCAAAGCCGGATGCATTTCGTTATGTCCCAATGATTTAAGGACATCAAGCATCATCATTGCGACCCGCCATGACATGCTGCATACGCAGAGCCGTGTCACCCGGACGAGTACACGCTCAAACGGATACGCATTGATAATAGATAGTAATATTCGATCTGCTAATGGTACGTCGCCTTTTATTTTCAAGTCGTTCTGGGGGTTGTACCACACAGTGACACTGAAGGCGAGCTTGATTAGCAGCCCCGCTGCCAAGAAAGGGCGTGTCCTGATTTGAGCGCTGCTGAGTATGGTCACCGAGCATCTATTTCGCGAGCGATGATGTAATGACAGCTTTGATTACTGTGAACCGCCCCACAGCGTTGAACTTCAACCTGCCGAACTTGCTGACTGCTAAAATATCCACACCGGCGCTGAACAGTGCTGTTGTTCCTCCACTTCACAGGTGTGTGAAGCAAAATTATTGTGATCTGCACCGATCGACGTTGATGTGCATTTCACTACTGCAACGACGTCACTGAGATTAAGTTTAGTGTTATTGGAGATTTGGCACCTCTGTGAATTCCTAGGTGCCCCTATGGCCTCGAGGTGGCTAAAAAAAAACAGACTGCTGAAAAAAGACAGTACCAAGCTGAGTCAGAGTTCTCATTTGCATTCACCAAATTGCCTTCTGCGGAATGGAATTGTGACCTTGGCGGCCTAGAGTCGTGCATGGTTAATCCATGCCGTCTCCACTAGTGCATCGTCTCATGTAATTGCATACGGTAGAATTTGAATCTCTGGTTGCGAGATACCGACAACGACACAAATAACCGGAGAACACAAAACTCGGGATTTGCAACACTTCCATTAGAAACAATTTAGCCAATCAAAATAAATACAGCACCTGAATTTTACCAATCAACTATTAGTTAAATTTGGTTGGAAGCGAGCTATTCCAGGCTGCATCTTCCCCGCCGCCACTCACTTTCCGAAGTTCGCAATGGGGCGGAAGCAGCAAGGCTACCCCGTTAGCGTCAAGTTGTCAGCCCTGGAGAGCAATGAACTCATTGGCTTGCCTGCCACCGTGGAGGAGCTCGAGTACCCGCACGGTACCGTCCACGGGTAGTGGGTCAATCGGGCCAAGCTCCGTGCTCACAAGGGCAACAAACTAGCCAAGACGACGAAAGGGCAGGGACGTAAAGGGAGTTTTCATCACTCTCCTGTCCTCGTAACCTTCATGAAGGACACGCGCCGCGACGAGGATGTACGTACCTATTTACTTTGATTTGGTATAAATTTCATCTAACTTTTTTTTCAGTTGTCCTAGTGGCTTACTACATCAAGTATGATAGCCTTTATTCAGGAAAACTACCCGGAATGGTATGACAACTACCAAATCAACAAGAAGTCAGAAGAAAGTACTCGGAGATCACTCGATCGTTTGTTGCAGTGAATCGGGGAACGGTAATTATTTTTATTTGAGTATATTTGATTTTACTTTTGCTTACAATTGTTATTTTAAATTTGATTGCACTTCTATAAGTTACGGGTTTTTAACGCAAAAGCCCCAAGAAACGAAGATGCCAAATGTCGACTTGGAGAGGGTGAAGGCTGAGTTTGCGCTGGACTTATGGGGTAAGTACGGTCCCTACTCAGCGTCAGATATCTACAATGTCGACGAGACCGCCATCAGTTTCGACATACCGCCAGCGCGCATTTGGAGCATCAAGGGGCGCAAGGGTTCGGCCAAGGTCCAAGACTTCACGAAGCATTCAGGCCGGATGACCGCTGTCACGACAATTCGAGCTGACGGTACGTTTAGCTTTATATTTGTATGATTTGCTATTGTAGAATTTACTAATAACTGGATTTTTGCTCTGACAGGAAAAAAAAATTCCGATCCTGTTCATTCTGCGAGGAGCACTGGGTGACAAAATAGACTTAAGTGAGTTGAACAAACTTCCCCAAGGCCACGTGTACACTGTACAGGAGTCAGGCTGGATGGATGCTACAGGTTGGGATTTTTACGCTAACAACTTGTTGAAATTTGACATTGACGGACCCGAGCTACTCCTTGCTGATAATTTTGACAGTCATGTGTCAGAAGCAGGAGTGCGCGTGGTAGCCGAAGAGGCTTGTGCTACGGTAGTCCCGCTACCCCCCAAAAGCACGTCCGTGTGTCAGCCATTGGACGTGGGGGTAATGGGACCACTTAAAGCTCGCATCCGGGGCGCGCATGTCCCCAAAAAGGGTCTTTCGGCCCCTCAAAGATGTCTTACGAAGCTACGATTTCTGCGTGGGAGACGTTTCCCGCCAAAGATGCAATCAGTAGCTTCCGAAGAGCAATTCCGCGGTACGAATCGACAAACGGTTTAATCACAACATCAATTGCCACTTTTTTTTAAAGTTGAAGTTTTACTTGACTAATCACATATTTTCTTGAAAATAACCTAGTTTTTGTGTCACAGGATTTTACTATTGAAATGCTGACCAACTCTGCCGGCTTTTTGTGTCGTTGTCGGTACTTGGCCCACCGCAACAGATAGACGTAAGCCATCCGCGTAAGACCCTGTCGTGGGTATCGCTGAAGATGAGGTTGCGGTGGGGAGTGCAAATGATCTATACAATGATCGGGTGTTTTCTAGCTGACGGCTGACGCATGCCGATAGCGAACTTATGTCCTGGAAAGAGTCCGATAGTGAACCGGATCTTCAGCTGATAGATAGCTGATTTTGGAGAGGATGGTCGACACGGAATCCCCTTGTCTTGTGTGCCAAAAACCGTTGCGTCACCTAAAAACTGCAACTTGCGCGATTTGATATGATTGTTGTGCTCGTTCTCTTTAGTGCCACAGTGAGAACTACACGAACTTTCACCAGTCCGGCCACTGTTGCAATGTACTGACATATTAGCTGGCTGAAGACGTGACCAGAAAACCGATTGCAATTACGTCTTGTAGATTTTATACCATGCTGGTTGACTGGAACCTCGGCGAAACAGCAGCACCCCGGAGGTCGCCTCAGCCAGCCCTATGTCTCGAACCCGAGGTCATCGACGTGACTGGTGGCGAGGAGGAGGACGACCTACTCGTGGAGGTCGCTGTTTGCCCCGTGTGTCAGGATGTCGCTGTAGCTCCGGTGACCTTCGTGCCGTGCACGCATGCTGTAATGGGCTTACCTTGATCCACTACCGGCTTACACGTGTGCGCACGTGTATGAGGAAACGTAGGTCAAATACACTTAGATTCAGTATACTTGCGACCCGCAAGTATAGTTAAACCTATAGAGTATAATCTAAAAGGTAGCTTTAAGGTAAAATTGAGAACTGCTATTGAAATTATGAACGGATCTTTTTCCTAAACTGATATCTATTTCTAAAGGGTCTGCCAACCGATGGTTAACAGCCCTGCTTGATTCTTATTGGCAGAAATATGCTGCTTTCTACCCATGAATGTTTCCAAATGCATGGTGTCCCAAACACCAAGGTCCACGAGTGACAGGACCGTCACTCACAACACTAACAGATATCCTGTCTGTTAGAGATTCGCTTTGGCTGTGTCACAGCGCGTGTAACCCCGTTACACATGCCATGTGCAATGATTGCATTTCGGAACATGTCTGTCATGCATTGACGGACGGCGAAACGGCCCGTTGCCCACTTTGACGCGTAATCGTACGAGTGTAATTTTTTTTACGTGCCAATTTATAATTTGTGACGTAAACCAATATACATGAAGATTGTATACATGATTTCAGGATCTACAAATTCGCTCTAGCCTAAACATTTTGTTTAGAACTCAACGTTACAAAGTCGTAATATGTAACGCATTACTCTATACGAGTACAGCCTTCACCGGTCTTCATAGTATATAGTTAATAATCGTACGATCTTACGATACATGTAACTGACAAAGTCGCACGAATTATACGCTGCGGGAAATTGCTCCGGACACACCCAGGTGAAATGGACACGGTGTGGTTTTGACTAAGTTTGTGTATGAGTAAATGCAGATGGTAACAACGAATCTTGCACTCCGGTTCTTGCCCTTTCTCATGAAAACACCCTCTCCAGAAATGGCTCTCCTTAGTGTTACTTCAGCCCAAGACTTGGTTGGTGGAATATCACACATGATCGCAGTTTCATCAACGTTTAATAAGCCCCACCACCTTGAAGCATTTTGTACCAAAAGTTGATAAAGAAGCGTGCACGCGTTTCTTTAAGATCATCCGTGGTCGTTTTCGTAGCCTGTGACTTTTGCGAGGAAAATCCGTATCTTTATATAAATAAAACACCAGATAAACGTAAAAAGACGGATAATACACAACATATCTCAAACATTCTCATTTGCTTACAGATTGGCAATACGCTGGACCATGCACTCGAGTGGGAGCTCATCGGTTTCCTTTCCAGCGAGAGAAAGACACTATCCAGAAGCTTTGCATGAACGCAATCATGCTAGAAGTAGACAATATCTGATTGTGTTGGATAAAAATATTACTTCATATCAAAAGTTCTGAAATATGAAATACAATACCCACCGCTTCATATCACCTCGCGTCTTTCATGTACGTGACAAGATCAGAGAGGCCAGCAAAGATTTCATTTCGCCCTTGCCCTTTTAGTGTCTTCGACATGGCGTGGTCTTGGAAGCCGAATATGTCGTCTGCTTGTTTCCTCCAGTCGTAGTGGGTACCGCGGGCGATATGTAGTTGCTGCGACGCCTACTTCACACCGTTGATCTACAACTGTTAAGGACTGTCGCTTCTCTATAATTGTGCAGCTCCGCTCGATGCGCTTCATAGCGCAGAATGAACTTATCTTTAGCTACAGAGAAAGGAGATTTTAACAGGGGCCATCACTTTTTTGTTGTTCGGTAATTGGTGTTAAACTTTGGTTGATTCGATGTTGATTGGATAAAATCCGCGATATGATTTCTATGGGAGCCTGCCTATTACCCGGTCAATGTCGGATTTTTTTGTGTCCGTCCTTGGCTACACCACAAAATCGCATATCCGTTTGCCTGTCATCGCTTCCGCTTTCGCGAAGCACTCGAACACCCCAAGCACTGTAAAAAAAACGCGCCCTCTGAGAGTTGCCAGACACCAACGCCTTGGTTGACATCTGTCGTCAGAATGGATATCTCATAGCATCATTTTTGGCTGGACAATCTGCCCTATTAAATATGTGACTCCTGTCTAAATTGATAGTGTTCGATCTGACACGGTATTTGTGAAATATGATTATGCCTTGACTTCACAATGCTCCTACAGCATATTTTTGAAGAGTTCGGACAAAATATGTCCGAATGTTGAGCGTTTTTCAAAGCGTGTCTTTCATTGACTGAGCAACATTTATATATTCACCACTATTCGTCAAAAATCTGCTGCATCATAACTCCAACTTGTCTTTGATCAAATTCAGGTGAACACAATATATATGATTTTTTTTTGTATCGTTAGCATGTAGTCAAAATATGCTCGAACCAACATAGCGCTGTAGACGATTGCAGTTTTTTGTTAGGTACGAACTATGAAATATCACGTTTAGTTAGGAGAAATTTTCGATGAATACCCAATTAATTTTGTTGACAACTGAAATTTGAGCAAGTACAGCCATAATCTTGAAAACTAAAACATCATTTTGTTTGACGTGAATTCCGAACACAAATGAACGCATTAAACTTGTCGCATGATTACTCTTCGAACGAATGCGAACATGGCGTTCCCACATGGCGGCGCCGTAGTCAGACGTCTGGCCTGCTCTAAAAATGCGTGGTGACCGAATTCAGCCTCAGTACATATTTCGCTGCGGAGGTCCGAAGCGACCCCGAGGATGCGGGGACCAGAAGACGATCCCAAGTACCAAGTCAGAAGGGACAAAGCACAAAGCACTCACTGGAATGTTGCTGAAGCAGCAGTGATACTTATCTACTGTATGCATGGTAGGTTTTGCTATCTACTTCACGTTCTACAGCCGTATGGTCCACTAACTCGCGCACTGTTTTGTTACACGCTTGCTTGTCTGTAGTCTAAACGGATAAACACCACATCAGTATATTTCTTTCTTACTCTCATCGTTCAGTTTTTCGTACGCTCTGTTGAAGGAAGGCGCTACCAACAGCAACGAACTATATTTGTTTATATTCTACCGGATGTGTTCTTTAGGCGGGTGGTGTTGATGTTCTGTAGCCTATTGGTGTGTGCCTCAGTAGCCTAGTGGTGTGGACCATCAGTAACCTTTTGGCGTGGGACCTTCAGCCTGATGATGTTGAATCTGTAACCTGCTGACGATGAACGTATAGTCTCTTATTGCAATAAGCCCTCGCATTTTTTGTTGTTTGACACGGATTTTGAACAATAAGACGCAAACATATATGTATTCGTCTTACGACTAGCCGTGTAGACGCTAACACAAGCGCCTAGTTGCGCCTTGCGCAACGCTGACCTCGAAGCTCGCATTGCAATACTGTCACGTCAGCTTGGTCCTGATCCCCCCAGTGGATGCCCACTGGGCTTAAACTTCTACCTCTTCCTCAACGAAGCGTTTACCGAATAGCTCTTGCAGACACAAGAATCGCCCCATTGTTGGTAGTATGTCCTAGCTCCCGTAGTAGTCTGCTGTGCAAATGCCGACATGCTTGTTCGGTCAAGCAGTGGCTCTGTACGCGAAGATGCTGGACGCACGCGAGTCGGAATGCTTTGCAATCATACGTGATGAGACGGGCCAGAGACCTATAGATGAATCTGTCGATTTCGCGAATTGCAAAATCTGCGTGGTGCAAAAATGGGTGGATCGGAATAGTCAATGTTACATTTGATTTAATTATACTCCTATAGAACGCGTTATTTAAGAGCACTACCGTTGTACGTGTTCATGATCATTGTATAATGTATATTCCAGGGCTATTGGTCCAGCACTGAATTCAAATTGTGCAAACGTTTGTTCATATTCGAGCCTCACTGCATGAGTTGAAATTAATCTGGAACTGAGAACCCACCTAGCACTATGTAAGTTCGCGGAGACCAGTTTGCGCAGCTGTATACTCGGAAACACCAGGCACTGACCGGTGACGACCTGGTTATTAGCGACACCAAGCGGTTATGCGGTCGCGGAGGCTTGGCGCTGCGGAGGTCATGGCTTTTGATCCCTGAGTTCACACATTGCTTTGAGAAACCCCTGCTTCTGCGTTTGGTCACCGCTAGCTCAGGTCACACATAGCGCTTGCAACACCATGGAAATTTCCATATGAAATGATTCTATGTGTTACATATCTCAGTCGTCATTAGCTAACCTGTCTCGGGGGCGAACAGTACGTCGTGAATAGCTGCGCGCCGAGAAGCCCACGCATTTTGACGCTCCACATAACCGGCCTTTCGATCATCACCTCTAATCAACGAGACTGTAATTATGGTGGGATGCCATCGCGTTCGACCCGTGAAATGCCCGCTCGAGTCGTATCGCAAACGTTCGATCTGACACCTGTGCTGTCACACTGGCGCTCAAAACGTGCTCATCGCTACTGTCGCTGCTGTTGTCACTAGACGACCCCCCCCC
>JAHWLE010001446.1:0-11382 GCA_024679135.1 Phytophthora foliorum | reverse complement strand
AGCGTATTGCCGCCGTCGAGCATTGTCGACTGACTAAAAAGGTTGTGTCAAAAAAGAAATATTCGACGAATCGAATACGTACTTAGCGTAGAATACGTACTTTACGATTTTAACTGTTTGGATCAAAATATACAGCTTGGATCAAAATATTATCCTTTGGATCAAACTTTGATCGCCTTCCGAAGGCAGTCCTCTTGTTTGTTTTTTATTTCGTCGTCATGGTCTTGTACTTCGTATTGCTTTAACGCACTCTCAATGAACAAGTATCCCCGAACAAGTGCTGTATATTATGCATGAGTGAGCTTGTGTGTGTTTTCGGATCAAGCGCATTGGTCCGAATCAAACCCGAGTTCGCCCTTATCTAGGCAACGGGCGTGGCTCCCGTGAGCTGGTGGTTCTCCTTGCTGGCAGCGTACCACGGGCAAGAAAGAACTTGCGTGAGGATTCCCGTGTCCGTTTCCAGGTGCCACCGTAGCAGCAGCATATTGAACGTTCGAAGTACTTTTCTCGGCATTAGCCGTGCGAGCAGCAGCAGCATGACCGACGACGCCTGGTACACGTGTTCGCCGTAGTACAAATAACCCGAGAGCAGCAGCGCCTCGACGGTCGTGCAACGCTTGCCTTTGTACATGATGTAGGCCATGTCGTCGCAGTCCTGGAACAGGTTCCTGAACGGCCCGCCGATGCAGTTCCGCTCGAAGCTCGTGAGGTGCTCGCCATGCTCGCCGTTGACCGATTTTTTCTTGGCGGTGTCAGCGGCTACACGAGCAGACGCCGCGTCCGGGACGGACTGGCGGCTCTGCTTGAAGCTGTTCTGCCCGGACAGTGACATTCTGGCGGAGCGAACCACGCTCTTCACCTTGGGACTCATGCGCTTGACGATGACGGAAGACAGCGCCGCGACAAGGCCCAAACCCACCGAGAAAATCACGAGGAACACAATCAGGTTGATCTTGAACACGACGCACGAGTCGTTCAACCCGCAGTACTTCGCTCCGCGTGCCGACGTCTTGCGGAGAATCTCTCCGTTCTGAGCCGTAATGAACTCGAGAGGCGTCCCTCGTACCGAAAGCAGCAAAGCTGCGACGACAGACGTGATGACGATCTGCATGGTCTCCCACGTCAGACGGAAGTGACGGTCGAGCTGCTGGTCGCCTGAACGCGCCTTTGCCAAATTCACGAAGGCGTACGAGAAGGCGAAGATGCAGCACGTGAGATTCATGACCGACTCGGCGGTCAGCGTTCCGGTTGATAGCCCGAGCATGTACAGATCCGAGTTGTAAATTATGTGGTAGGTAATCTGAGCGAGGTAAACGACCTGCATGCGGCCGTTCTGACAGCGATAGGCCCAGATCTGCGTCAGCAGCACGGAGCGCTTGTGAGACATCACCTGGTACAGACTGATCATACCCATGATAAGCATCTGCATGACGACAATTCCCGGCAAGACACTCAAGCTAACCGTATCAGCATAGCGACTGCGAAAGGTGTTGAGGTTCATGCCGATACGCGTAGGATTGTCTGCTGTCACGTAGTTGACCCACTCCCAGATCGAGTTGTAGTAGTTGTGAATGCAGACGTCTCCAGTACTGCACATCGGGATGTCATCCGGCGAGTGAATCATAAGCCCGTACGAAGACCACCGCTTCGACACCTCGCATGTATCTTCAATGTAGACCCCGGTTGTGTTTACTGCGCGAACACGGCAGCCACCGTAGTAGCCCTTGAACAGAGGCTGAAGCACGGTTTCAAAGCCAAACTTTGTTGTACCAGCCGCAACTACTCGTGCTGCCGCCGGGATGTTGCTTTCGAAGTTGAATGGAAAGAGCGTCAGGATGTCAGGATAAACTGCAAGAAGGTCTTCGCCGCTCGTATCGAGTGCGAGTTTCGAGCCGATGAGACTGTCATCTATAGCGACGTTCGGGCGGCATTCAGTGTAGTCCGGGAATATGTTGAAGTCGATGCCGGGGATACTGGCGAAGTTAGCGCTGCCTTTGGTTGCCGGATACAAGAACAGTCTCGTGATTGTGTAGATGTTCCACCCCGACTCACACGGCGCTTTCCCTTCCACCGCAATTTCAAGCTCGCGTCGGAATTGAGGAGCAATGTTCAGGTTCAATACGTTGACGACGTCCCAGATATCCTGTGCACTGCCGGCGATACCTGCTGTCATGGACCCCCACTCGTTCACTCCACTCTGACAGTAAACACCCTTTTCATCGAGCCTTGCTCCGAGATCGAGCGCTTCCTGACTCAGCGGGCTGAAGTCGTACAGTGACAAGTCTGGTTTGCGCCCAGCGAAGCTCTTGAAAGTTGTGGCACCGATGATGGCATCTTGAGCGAAGATGCTGTACTTGAGGAGGCAGACTTTGTTGAGACCCAAGCACCCAGTGCATCCACCAGCCATCGTCGGGTCTTGCTCAGTGAACGCGTAGATACTCTCATCGACAAGCTTGAGTACGTTGGCGTGTGACAGATAGCTGGTGGATGTGAACACGATAAGCAAGGCGAGGGGCCACACCACGATGCGGCCTACCACTGCTAAAAGAGCTCCGAAGACCGATGGTTTGAAGAGGACCGTCCAGCTTTGACGCTCGCGCTCTCGCCGCTGGTCGGCGTAGTACTCCGCGCCCCAATCTTCGCTGTCTCCAGACCCCACCTTGTATTTATCGCCTGCTGTCATCGAGGAAGTCTTGTCGGCTTGAAAACACACAAGAAAAATGAGCCTCGGCCTCCAGGATAGCAGCAATCCGAAAGTGGTTTCTGAGAGCTGAAGGCCGTTGCCCAGATCGGTTATATCCGCTCCGATGAGAAAGCGCCATCTTCAGCAACTTTGTCCCAGAACCGATCGATTTGGCAAAGTCATCCTCCTAATGTTTCTCGAAACGCACAATGACGATCGTATCCCACTAGAGCTCAAAGTGAGACCGTCCACGTTTGATGGAGGCTCCTGTCAACACGAGATGGAACAGTAGGGGCAGCTCCAACTTGGAGCTGCCTCCAAGTTAGCAATAAAATTCACGCTGGCGGAGCGGCAGCACGAATGTGTCTCCCCATGACGTTCAGCAAGGGTCTTCGAACTGCGAGCGTTAGTGTGCGAGGTAAACCACCACTTGACAGCGATATGCCCGGACTGACCTGTTGTCCGACGTCACCTGCTAAAGGTTGATGATGCCCATGAGCAGCATTTGCTCCCAGATTGCTCTTGGATCCGCCTCTGCAACAAAAGAACGACCAAGAAACGAACGTATTTGTGTCGAATCTCAATGTTCTGGGCAATAGTTCAGCCATCGCCTTGTAGCAACGTAATATGGACGCACAAACCTGAGCCGATCAAGTCAAATGCGTCGTTCATTCAAGCTTGATCTCATTGGGTTCATCAGTGATGACTTATCACTTCGCTGCAGCATTGTTAGTTGGCGTGCCAAGTGTACAGGATATGCAGTTGATAACGATTCACGTCTCGGTGAGTGTTTCTTTTAAGCTTACTACCACTCAACTCGTGTCCTTCATCCCGTGTATCGGTATCCTCTCGTTTAGCTGCCCATGGCAGCGCTGTGCTTGTTCATGAGATACTCTCCAGCAAGCACCGGAGGATACTTGGCCGGGTTCTCTGGGGACTGGCACGTCGGAATGCATTCCACGACCGTATCAGCGTTGATGTTGTGGAAAAAGGCGATCGACTGACGACGGTTGTTCGCGCACCCGGAAGGCGGGTTGACCACACGATGCAATGTCGAACGCCATTGATCGTTGGTCCAGTGCTGCATCAAATCCCCCAGATTGACCACGTACGAGTTGGCCGGAGCTTTGACGCTGTGCCACTTGCCGTGCAGATCGCGCACTTGCAGTCCGCCAGGAGCCTCGTCCACCGCCAAGATGGTCAGACTACCATAGTCGGTATGCGCCGACGCTCGGATCTGCTCCGTTCCCGGTTCCTGTTCTTGGTGCGGGTAGTTTCTATCAAAACACAAGAAGAAGAAACTCCCTCAGGTCTCTTTTCCAACCCAACCACTACCACCAAAAACTCACAAAATCCTCAACGACGACATGTGGTTGTCGATCTTCTGGTCAAAGAAATCACTCTGCAATTGCAACGCACACGCAAAGATCTTCATCATGACAGCTGCGAGCTTCTCCACCTTGCGGTAGTACGTGGTCATCGTGTCCTTGAAAGCTTCGGGTGCTTCCGGCCATTGAGCCGGGAGAGTCGGTTCTCGGCCGTCCGGTCCGACACAAACTTGGAACGTCTCTTTCAAGTCCGGCAGCGCTTTGCCGTCGTCTTTTTCTAGCGAATTGGACAGGATCTCGGCGCTCTCGTAGCCGTACGGGTACTGAGGGGTCATGGCCACCTGCTTCTTGACGTCCAACGGTTGGTCGAAATAGTCCCTCGCAGCTTTGAAAGCGACCGCGATGGTCTCAGGTGGGATCCCGTGGTGCGTGATGACCAAAAAGCCGACGTTGCGGCACGCGTCGGACACTTGGGCCACGACTTGGTCGCGAGCAGCTTTGGAAGTGGAAAATTCGTCGATTTTCACGAACGGAGAGATATCGATCACAGGCACAAACATGATGGATTTTCAGAGGTTTGCAATGAGGTTTGAGATGCTGGTGACAGAGGCGATTGCAGAGTGAGCGGAGAAAAACCCAAGTCAGGCGAAGGAAGATGCGACCTTCTGGTGATCAGGTGACGACTTACCGGCAGGGTTTGATAGTAGAACGATTTTCTACCAAACTACTATAGTATCTCACCATTAGTGACTTAAAGCTACTAGTGTACTACTAATAGTAGTTTCTCGCAGCTAGAGAGCTATAGCAGTAGTACTTTAGTTGGCTATTAATTGTCGACCACCGAAAAGCGCGTGACCAGTCGCGCTGTCGGTGTTGCTAGCCTCCATCCGGTGGATCTCCTTCCGGTTGTGCTTCAACACAACCTGCATCTCAGCGCGATGATTGTCCGTACACGAGCGCAGGCTGCTCATGACAATCCCGCCAGTTGAGAAGACGCGCTCTTGGAAGGAGCTCGCCCCAACCAAACGCGGGCAAGTGCCGCGATAGACGGAAATAGCGCGCTGCCAGACGCACGGAACCAACGCAGGATATCAACGTACTCGCAGAGCGCTTCAACTCTATAGCAGACGATGTCTCCGCGGCGAACCAGCAACAACCGAGTCAAATCGTCTTTGGTCTTCATCTTGTCGTCCGTTTGATGCAGTGCAACAGCGACCCAGTCCACCATGTACTGCAGCCACTCCTGCAAGATCTTGTCGGCTACATGATGCAGCATAGATAGTGGAGTGGCCTCGGGCGTCGTCATCGGGATTGCAGCTCCACAAATCACCTTCTCATCACCAACACACGGAACCAGATCCAAGTTCGGCGACGCAATAGCAGCCGCGTTTTGAACAGAGCCATTGGCAGATGCGTTCATCGCACAAAAACCTTCTCGATGTGCATCGACAAGCAACTTATTGCCGGCCGCGACGGTTTGCTCCGTGGTGTCGTCCGCTCCATCCTCCTCTGCAGCTTCATCGTCGTTTTCCTCGTCATCGCTGTCTTGATTCGAAGGCCGAATTAGAGAATCCACTGAGACTTAGTCCGGGGATCAAGTAGAAGGATCATGACCGTTTCAGCCGTGGTGGTGGCAAGTCGCTGCTCAACCTGGCCCTTCATACGAGCAAGCCAAGTGCGTGCGAGGGGGCGAAGCTCCTCGACAGGAACTGCATAGCGCGGAAACGATTTCACAGTGGTCGTCGTAGTTCGACGTGCGTCGAAATCACACACCGAAAACGTGTTGCTGTTCAGACGATCGGCAGCGAACTTTAGCAGCACGATCAGCTCGGATGCCACCAGTCCACTTCGTTGCACTTCAATCCGGGCGAGATCGGCGATCGAACACACAATTGCCTCCATCTCAGTCACCAAATGCCACTCCGCAACCGACAGGCACTCGAACACCGACATATCGCCGCCCTTCTCGGGCTTCTGGAGGTAGAACGCGAACGCTGAGTAGTTCACAATAGTTTTCTGAAAGAGCTTCACGGTAAATGCCACACGCGTGTCACAGGCCAAAGTGGTTCCCATTCTCGGCAGGCAAAAAACTTCTGTACATCTTCCAAGCGCTTGCAGCGCTGCTGCGTGCTGAAGTAGTTGTTCAGGGCACGCACACGCCTGATCAAGTCTCGGCCTTCCTGGAAGACGCCCCCAATAGTGCAATAGCGTTGCTCACGCTTGCGGGTGCTCATCACCGGGTCGAAAACTTCGACTGTCACCTTGTTCTCCATACCCATCCCATATTGCAAGCACAGATTCAGAATGTGCATCGTGCAATCGGTGGGGATGGAGTCTTCAAAACGCTTCGACGGCTTTCGAGCACTTGAAGTTGTATCCGACACTGTGAACTGAGCCATAGTGTTGATATCGACCCCGAATACCTCCTGCATACGGGTGCAGATCATCTTCTGCACATCCGACGACACATGCGACGAATGCCCGACCGTTAGAAGCAGCGCGATCTTCGTGACAGGTGTCTCCAAACGGTGGGCGGCCTCCCATACTTCATGACTCCAATTCCGCTGGCGGAAGTAGCAAAGGCTATGAGAGGAATCCCAAACGCATCAACTCCCGACGAAGTTGAAGTCGACGTCGACGAAGCACTCGAGGCAGCTGAGGCCACCGTCAAATCCACAATACAGGCCGGCGACAGCGACGGGCTTCCAGGCCGTGTTGGCTGGCCGAGTGGGAACAGGGAAAATGGAGAATTAGACAGCAACGAGGTCTGACTCGACGAAGGAGGTATTTCTTGGGATTCGGTCTCACTTTCCGCTGACGCCGATGGAGGAGATGTCACTGTCTTCCACTGGTACAAGCAGGACACACTGTAGAAGCGTTCGGACAGAGCCCCACCGTCGTACAGCTCGTTGCTGCATATGTGGTGGACACCACGGCCGCAAACGACGCAGGGATCGGTGGCTGATAACTCCTCACACAAGCAGTCGGGGTTGGCGCACTTCATGGCGTCGCGGTCGGGCAGGCGAGGGGGCGAAGAGGTTTCTTGAGCTGGTGCTGGAAAATCGCAGAATGAGTGACGTTCGAATCGAGAATAGCGGTGCTCGCTGCATACAGAACTTCCCTTTGCGTCCTGCGCCGCGCAGGCTGCGCGACGAAGTGCTCGTTCGTGTGACCAATGCCGCTTGCGAACGTCGCGCTGTGCATCAAGTACACGCTCAACGCAAGCCTTCTTAATTCTAAAACGTAGTTTAGCCCTGCAGGGTGCGTCTTCAGCGCCATGGAACCAGAAAATGCGTTGTCCAAAAGAGGAGATCGCCATTTTCGCGCTCGATTTCTTTCTAGTAATCAGATAGTAGTTGACTATTACTATTTGTCCCGGTGCGAAAGTAATAGCTACTATATTAGTATTAGTTTCCGTCCCGCGACAAACTACTAGCAACTATAGTAGTTAGCTATTACATATTACCAAAGTAGTACCGTATGTTCAAACTACTGTCAACCCCTTATTACCGGAGACCGAGCTGGAGTCGCGGTTACATATTTTTGATAACCTTTAGAAATGAATCCTGACCGGGAGGACAACTGCTTTAAATACGCTTTCTATATCGCATATACTGCTATAATTGTATGCGAAATATGGGTTATTCGTATTTATTGAGGCAAAATGTTGTACTGAAGTTGCGGAATGTTGCGGCAGAAAAGATAAGTTGCGGGTGAGAATTGAAGTTGTTATGTTGCGCCAACAAGTTGAAGTCGTGGTTTCGGCAGGAAAAATGTTGCCGTTGGCCAGAGCACAGTCAGCGACGTGGTGATGAACTTTTGTTCATCATTTCACTTGGCGGCCCATTTCGTATACTTGTGTTTTCTGAGCGATAGATACAGCCCCGACTTGTCCATTCTGGATTGGCCGACCGCACGAACTCACGTCGGAGGCCCTGCAGCACAAGTGTCGCGTTGACAAGTGTCAAGCTTTCCTGAATAGCTCTTCATTGATGAGTATAACGCACAGCTTGGAAGAGCGGACTCAATCTCTATAGATAGTGCTTTGAAAACCACCGCTCGTGCCCACGTCATTGCCAACTTGACTCATTCTGAGTTTTGTTGTGACTATTGCAGGCATCTCGACAGCAAAATGACGCGTCCCGGCGATGGTCAAGATGCCTTGGAGCATTGGGCGGATGAATATTATCGACAGCAGCTCGAGGCTCGCAAAAAGAACGGGTGGAAAACTCTCTTACACCCGACCGCTATTGCAGCGTTCCTCATCATCGCGGGGCGCATTGTCATTGGACCGCTTGCGCTGCTTCTGCTGTTCACCGCCACGGGGTATTTATCGGACGCCAGCGTCTTCATCCAGGCTGACCAGAGTATCTTTGCGTTCACGGAACGTGATGGCTCCATGGCTGGCGGGTGCACGGGTTGTCTTGGTCCCTGCAAAATCGTCATGCTCAAGTATACGCTATTGAAAGGGGTGGCCATTGCATCGGCACCGACTTTCTTTACATTGACGTCCATCGCTCCAAACGTATCGCTGTACGATTTCAGTCCTCTGAGTGACGAGGTTCTCGCGTTCGCGGATGCTTTGGATGTAAACGGGACGCTTTGCCAGAGTGTCCCGAGGGTGATTGCAAGGAACGGTGGCAACCGTCTAGGTCACGATGCCGACCGTCCGTGGGCCTGTGGGACCCTGCATGAACGACTCCTCGCAGAACAGCTTGAAGAGGATGAGAGTGTGTGCAGTCCCAGGTCGGGCGGGCCGGCCCAAATCAGGGCGGTCGGCGAGCCTAAGTGTTTGAAAGCGTGGGCCCGGGCCGAAGACCCGTTGACGATACGATGACTGCCGCGGGAAAGCAGTCGAGGACGGAGCCTGAGTCTGGCGTAGCTACGATGTGCTGGGATGGAGGTCGGGATGCAGACCTTGGTGGCCGTGGCTCGGAGGCCGTGCTGGAGCTAGGAGGGGTGTACTGCGAGGTCCAAGGAGGGAGGCGTGCGCTGGCGTGCTCGCCTTGGATGGCTGCACTGGACGGTAAGGTGAGGATCGGCGGCGAGGTAGTTCCGGCCTTCGGGATCATGAGGCCAGTCGTGAATTTGCCTGGTTAAACACAAGTCAATTAGTCTTTACATTTTATTGTTTAGGCGGTTGTTGATTTGTCTTATCTTCACCCTAGTACTCACTCCGTTCTATACGACGCTTGCCCGTCCCTAACCAGGGCGGCTCGCGACAAGAGCAGCTTTAACGAATGGGGAACTGCTCCGATTGTTGTCACGGGAACGGCGCAAGAGTTGCTCAACATCGTCCGAATAGCTGAGCTTAATCTCTCGCCGCAAATGGTGCGTGAACTCGAGCTGACCATTGACCATGTAGACGAGTGCATCTCAAAATGGACCGTGATGTCGGTCGTGCGGCTATTCCAGTATCCTACAGTCGTAGGGAGCATTGATTTCGGCCACATCCCTGCCGTGGACACCCACGCTTTCCCAGATTACACAGAGTGTCGCCCCGATGTCGAGTTAACTGACGATCTGGTTGGATCCAAGCTAGTGTTGGAAACTAATGGCGAAGATTTACTGGCGGTGGTTCTTGATGAACTAACGCTGTTCCCATACAGCTTCACGAGCAGTTTACCTCCGATCTCTCGCGTTGTTCCAGCCGATAAATCGAAAACGAAAAGTGGAGCGGCGACCGTGGTGGAGTCTTCACTCCGAGGCTACTATGGTGGCTGCCGTGTTCGTGTAGTGAATACGACGGGTGTTTACATCGAAGGCACGTGCGAGATGTCCAAGCACTGGCTGAGTTACGGGCTCATGGTACACTCCCCCGATGATATTCCACTGTGCAGCACGGGGGACGTGTGTATTCACAACTTTTTCAACTCGCTCTGGGAATGGGAGCACTATATCACCGCTGACAAACCCAACCGCGTCGGCATGAACCTGAACACGTTTCGGAGTCGCTATGCTGATACCGTCGCCATCAGTGTCCTCCCTGGCGTCGTGGTCATGCAGATGCTCCTCATGGGAATCGTTAGTCTCTACCAAGTGATGTCGCACAAGCGGTCCGTGCTGCTCACACAGATCTGGGCATACCGTTGTCAAAATGGTCGCATGCAGGTCGTTTACCTCGTGCAGATTACCTACCACCTCATCTACAATTCAGATTTATACATGCTTGGACTCGGGACAGGTACGCTGACGGGCGAGACCATTGCAAACCTCACATGCTGCGTGTTTTCCTTTTCGTACTCTTCTATCAACCTAATGAAGGCGCGCTCGGGAGATCAGCAGCTTGATCGTCACTTTCGTCTCATATGGGAAGCGATGCAGATTGTCATCACCAGTTGCGTTGGATTCTTACTTCTCTCGTGGCAGAAGGCACCTTTTGAGTCTATACTTGCACAGAACGCCGAGATTTTGCGCAAGACTTAGGAACGTGGTGCAAAGTACTGTGGACTGAATGATGCTTGCGTGCTATTCACCGTGAACATGCCCATCGTCATCGCGGTGCTGTCTGTAGGCGTGGGCGTGGTGGCAGTGATCACATCCTTCATCATGAAGAGGATGAGTCCAAAGATGAAGAGCGCCGTGCGATCAGCTCGCTTCTCTATCGGTAGCGCCAACACAACACAGAAGGTTGCAGTATCCGATTTCAACGGCAAAAAGCAAGCGGTGTACGAAGCGAATTCGACCCAAAACGATAACCTCACTTTATTTGAGAGGAATTGCATCGGTGCTCCATTCCATAAACTGTCCTGGGACTGCGATGATATCGCCTACGTCATGTACAAGCGCAAATGCTGCTCTACAGTCAAAGCACTGCTGTTCACAGGGTATATCTACTACGGCGAGCACATCTACCAGACATCCTCCGTCATGTCGCTTCTTATCGCGCGACTACTGCCACAAAAGGTACTTCGCACGTTCAATGTGTTACTATTGCGTTGGTATGTCGAACCGAAAGAAGGCACGCTGTCGCAAGCCCTAACGTGTACTTGGTACCATGCATGTGAGGAAAACCACAAGTGGGCTGGTGCTACACCAGCAACTTAGCCGCGCAAGATCGAAGAGCTAACTATATACACGATGAACTGTCCGCCACGCATCATTAGCCTGCAGGTGTTGGCAGGAAGGAGTGACACAGCAGTAGGCGACGCTCAATGAAAATCTGAGGCAAAATTCCTTTCACCTTCGATCCATCGAATTCACGCTTGGCTACCATCACATCGATTCCGTCGAAGAAGGTGATTGCTGGAATTGCTGCGCAGGCATCACGAAAGACCTGACGCACAGCAGCCTCATGTCGTGTAGGAACACGCAAAAATTTCGCTACCGAACGGTATGACTCCCACCAACAACACACGCTTTCCCGCAAAG
>JAHWLE010001445.1:0-11392 GCA_024679135.1 Phytophthora foliorum | reverse complement strand
AGCATTAGCTGTAGCTGTTGGAAGTATTGACGGCCGAAGCCTGCGTGCAGAGCAGACTCAAGAATTGACCGTGCCGAACAATTATTTCAAAGAGAATTACGCGGCATTTGATGAATCATTTCGGCGAGCATTTCGAATGAGCCGAGGGTGCTTCAAGCAGCTAGCTAGCTATCTCCGCCGGCGTTGGCCTGAGTATTATGGACATGCACCTGAAACGAATGCGATGCGGTACACACTAGAGATGAAGCTTGCTTTGACACTTCGATACCTTGGTTCAAGAGGCTCCCTTGCAGATGTTGCAGGCCAGTTCGGCGTTAGTGTACCAAACAGCCTCGCGGTCATACTTCAGCATTTGCCAGCTTTTGTACGACGACCGCAGAACTTTCGTTCATTTTCCGAGCACCGAGCGCGACTGGAATGAAGTTGCATCAGGTTTTGAAGGGATTGCAGGCTTTGAACGCGTTGTTGGTGTCGTGGACGGCACACTAGTTAAGCGTTCCCGTCCGTCCAACTTCTGGGGCTGGTATTGTCGGAAGAATTTCACTGCATATAATATGCAGGGCATCGTTGACAGCAAGAAGCTCTTTCTGGAATTCTCAATTAGGCCAGGCAGCTGCAACGATTGCACTGTTTGGTCTAGCAGTTGGATTGGCATGAATGTGATGAGTATTGTACCGCCAAATCACCGCTTCCTCGGTGACGGAGGATATATGTTGCGCGAATATCTCCTCACGCCATTCGAGCACGACGCAAGGGTATCTGCAGATATCAACATCTACAATTATACGCACTCACGTACGCGCATTGTTGTCGAATGTGCATTCGGTGCTCTAAAAGGTCGGTTTCAAATTCTACGATGAGAGTTGGAGAGTCACAACGAACAAGTGGACGGAACAATTATTGGAGCATGCATTGTGGTGCATAATTTTTGTATTCTCCACGAAAACGATTCGTTAGCAACCCTGAACGAGGTTGTACTTACGGATGAAGACGACAACTCTGTTGAAGACGAAATGGTGCAACACGGTGCGGACGTGCCTGGATTTGGAGTTAGCTATGAAACAGCTGAAAAGGAGCTCAGAATCGGAACGATGAAGAGAAACTTTTATTTGCAGCAAATGTGCGTAAAATAAAACGCGTCTAGCTAGAAGAAGCTTCTAGGTGGGCAACTAGATCGCTAACTACAGTTGCAAGTGCATCTACCTTTGAGTTTACCGCCGACATGTCCGCTTTGAGAGATGAAAGATCGTCCGGAATAGCTGTTGATTGCGCGTTGATGTTCGATCCAATCTTGGTGAGTAAAGCTTCAATGGATTCACAAATTCGGGTCACAGGTGCTTTAACCGACACCGTCTTCGTTTGGTCACCCAACTTTTGCTTCTTGCGCGGTGGAGGCGTGCCGGCAACTATGTTCCGAAGAGGACCGCCTGCACCTTCCGGGGTTTCTACGTGGGACCCACCGACGGCTAACCCACGCAAACCAGGAAAAGGCGCTAGACAATCGACCAAGAGGTCCCAGTAGTCTGGGTATTTGGGACCTTTGCGATTGCCAGTAGCGGTAAAAATTTCTCGCGTGAGTTTCTACAAGTGCAAAAAAACATACATTAAAACGAATATTTTATGTGGTGATATATCGGTAGTTTTGCTTACCTTGTACTGTTTGACGAGTGTTTTTAGACGATCTCTGCACTGAGTCCAGTCTCGCAAAGGAAGCTGTGCAGCAACCAACTTCCAATTGTCCTCCTCGTCCTTCTTTTCTAAAACCGAGTGAAAGCAACACTGTTAAAAATATTCTTTTAGGTGATAAGTTCATTGCCGTACCGCGTTGAGTAGCAAAGTTAACAGCAATTTCTTCGTCTTTAAACCTCAATCTAAGGAGGCTTTAGTCTGTCCATACAATCACAAACTAATTAGTGCAGTCCTGTTAATTTTTAACGATCGCGACACTTACATCGTCCGACGTCCAGTTCGGAGACCGTTTCGTCCCTACAGCGAGTAAGAAGGAGGTACTGCTGTCCGGGGCCGCTATGTTCTCAGCCGAGGGATCGCTGGTTGCTTGCGAATGCCCTGGCATCGCCAAGAAAAATGTGAGACTGGGTATCTGATCGATACCGGATAGGAGCTCTCACAGCCATCACTTTTTTAAAACCGATTTCACGAAGTGGGTATCACTTCTGACGGGACATTTCCTTCAAAAGTTACCCCAGTTGCCCCGAGCCAAAGACTCAAGATAAGTGGGGCAGCATTTATGAGATTTGATTGGCAGAAAAGTTGCAAATCTTATCCCTGCCCTCGAATGAAACATCCCCTTAAGGAACAGTAGTCAGCAGAAGCGTTCACCAACTTACCTCCATGTGCTTACAGACTTCGACGTCTAAAGCGCATTGCAGTGGTCAGTCGCTCGCCTTCCGCCGCCATCTCCTCGTTCTGACCTGTTGTCGAATGACTTGTTCCAGCCGTTGACAATGTTAACCCCTTACTTCCCGGCCAAAAAGGCAGGGGTAGTTTTTGATCTTATGTTGGAGGTCCAACATAATTTAATATTGGAATTTGTATGCGCTGCCATGCCGTCGATCTATGTCACCAGGAAAGTACAGGGTTAGCTTCAGACAGAAAAAAACACATCCAACATGTAGTAGTACCCTTATGTTGGAGAATATTCCTAGCGTCCGTCTCTTTTGATGTATGGTCCAATATAATAATTGCACTGTTTATCTGGTTGTCATATATATGCAACGTTGCACACGTCCAGCACCATTGACCCAACATATCTGACCAATGAGATTTTGGATGGAATTTGCGTTTCGAGTGATTGCTAGCTGCCCTACTGAATCTTCGTGTAAAAAAGAAATGCAACAGGGGAAAAGAAGCAGCAACTGCCTACACTTCGTCGTCCGCCATGCCACCGTCCGAGTCACTTTTCGTCCCGCCAGCTTCGTCAGCAGACTCACCGTCAGCGGTATCCTTGTCAGCGGCACTCTCGGCGACGGCATCCTCGTCAGTGGCACTCGCGGCGGCGGCTCTCGACAGTGGAGGCCCCCTCGTCAGCGACCACATTCTCCCCGGCGACATCATCACCATCACCCTCATCACTTCCTTCGCTGTCAGCTTCGGACGCTCGGAGACGGCGCCTTTTGCCTGGACGGCCGGAGTGAGGACGATCACGAACTTTGTGCCCTTGCAGGAGGCGTTGGGGGATGTCATTCCCGTTGCTCCAGTCCAAATGCCAGATCTGAAAGCACGTCTTCTCATGTCCTCCCCGAGCTACATTGCAGAGATATTTGCTGACGATACCATAATCCGTTAGAATAACCATTGAAGTATTGTGTTACAGCATAGAGATACGTACCGTCGATTCCCTGTCGAGCATTCAGGACAGAAGTATTTCGTGAACTTTCTGGGTTTGACTTTGTAGAGAGCGCAAACTTTACATGAGCGCTGGTGGCGTTTGACACCCTGTTCGCCATCAACGGTGTCTGGGTTTTCTTCTAGTTGGTGGCGGCCCTCACTTGCCGAAGCGCTGGGCCCCTCCGTCGTCTGAGATTCACTCCTCGCTGGCGACGCGGCAATGCGATCCTTGGCACGAGTTGCAGCCTGTACAACATTCGATCAACATAAGACGTGATATGTTGGACCGTTATCACTAGTCCAAGCGCTTATGTTGTCAAACCAACATACACTTACCTCAATCGCAGCAAACGTGTCCGGGGAGTCGACCGCTATCAGCTGCTCCATCAGCGTTTCGAAGAATGCAAAATGTTTGGGTGGACGCTTATTCTGGAGCTTTCGGTTGTGACGGTATACTATGAAAGAGTTCACAAGCGCCATATCCAATAGCCCCAGAAATAGTGTCTTGTAGTTTTTT
Source organism: Phytophthora foliorum (assembly GCA_024679135.1). Classification (NCBI taxonomy): domain Eukaryota; phylum Oomycota; class Peronosporomycetes; order Peronosporales; family Peronosporaceae; genus Phytophthora; species Phytophthora foliorum. The sequence goes on along the minus strand of JAHWLE010001445.1, from coordinate 7,527 downwards.
CTGGTCTTGAAGCAAAGCTGCACACTGTAGCGTTGTATCCGGAGCTGGTCGTGTACGTCGACACCTCCCATCCACCGGTGGTAATCACGAACCAGCTCCGGTGCTGGTAGTGCTTTCATTTCACCGTTGACGCGACGCACTACCACATTAAACAATAGAATCTCAGTGTTAGTCCACCAATAACAAACCGTGCGCATCTTTGACTTACTGACTGCATTCTCCATGCGGCTGCCTCCGCTTGACAGCATATGAACCGGATTGCGGTCCATCCACATAGCCGCTGTGATCTGGGGAACCGCTTGTTTTGCGCGAGCTTGGTCGTCCCTTGCGGGGGCACGAGCATCTTCTTCTTGTTCTCCGTCTTCACTTCCTTTTTGGTAATAATGTGCTTGGCGTAGCCCGTCCGATCTGTCTGGATCGTACCGGTCAGGTGCATGCGGCGGTAGCAGCTCCAACGCTAGTTTTACGGACGTGTAGAAGCGATCTGTAATCACCAAACGCCATGGAGATGTCGGCGACGGTGAACACAGGGCGTTCATATTCCTCAGGACGGCGGCTTCTTCTGTGTTGTTATCATTAGGGACCGGCGTACGCAGGTGAGTCTTCGCCCCGCAGTACACTTCTATTTTGTTGTTCAAACACGTAAACGACAGAAGAGAGTTATGTTAGCCTTATGTTGTTTTTTGCGACAGCACATCAATTCTTATGTTGACGAAGATCCAACATAAGGACTTGGCCCAAAAAAAACAATGTGGCAAGCAGAAGCTCACCACAGCAGCATCCCTCACCTCATGCAGTAGGCGGTTTTTGCGCACGCCGCCACGAAAACCTTCGTACCCCATCGATGAGGCTTGTCCTTGTTGAATTGTCGGATCGGGTTGTAGCGGGACCGGACGGAAGAGTTGCCTCGTCGAAACTAATAACAGGGGGTGCTCAGTATCCACGCGCGAACGTCCGCTGTAGCACGTCGACCACAGGTCGGATCTTCCAGGCTCGATCGACGCTTGCTTGAGGCGACTTGTTGTTGGAAAAATGTAGGTCGCCCATAATATGAAAGAACCTGTCCTTCGCCATGTACAGATGAAACCGATTTGCTGGCAGGGCGCCCACTTGCTTTCGGGACCAGTGGTCTGCGATGCCCTTACGAATAGGCATCAACATCCGCGAAATCAGCAGAACCACTACGCGTAGAACCTCGTACAGCTCGATGTCTGCAACCCTCGACAGGCGCCTGCGGGTTTCACCAACGCCCTCCAATTCACCGTCGTTCCGACGCTGCTGGGAACGAATACTCCGCGCACGAAGCGGGATCGTCTGGGTGTGGTACCGATTACTCTCAACCGCAATCTGGGTCCATAGCTTCGGAGGCATGAAGTAGAAGAAAAGAGCCAATGGATCGTCTGCAACGTCCATGACACTCTCACTAGGGCCGTACGGTCCATCATACAGATCCGCATACGAAGGGTCGGGCCCGAATTTGGTTGGATCTACACACAATACGTTATGTTGTTAGTTATGTTGGATATCCCCGCAGCAAATATCAACTTATGTTGTATATGATAAACATAACGTACCGTATTCCCACCCGTGTATTCGCATCACCGCGATGGTCTTCTCGTTGCGTGCCGCAGACACACAGACCGACGCAGGTAACTCAGTTGCTTCCTCGTCCTCATCTTCGTCATCTGTCAACGCGCCGATGTAGTCTTCAACCCAGTCATCGTCATCATCACCACCGTCTCCTTCGTCCACTCTCTCCTCCTGCAAGTCAAAATCCTCCTCTGAATCGAGCGCCGTGTGACGCTCAGCACCCGTCGGCACCAAGTTAGGGTCTCCATCAACAGTACAAACCGGAGGCTCACGTGGTGCGGGGTCGGCTTGAGTCACGTCCTCATCACCACTTGCGTCATTACCACTGTCGTCCTGAAAGACACCCCGACAGCGCTTGCGCGACGTCCCCGTGCTTGTTCTCTTCCGTTTGCCAACGCTCGTGGGGTGTCAAGGCGGCTGCTGTGTGCTCGTGCTCTCTCCGGGATGGTCGGGGGTCTCCGCGCTCGCAAGCGTTGTAATTATACCAGCCACTACCTCTTCTACAGCTGGCAATCGGGTGCTAGTGAGCAGCGGAGGTGTCGATGGCGCCTCAGGTTCCGGCCTCGCCGCCGTGTTCTCCAACTCCATCGCCTCTTCAGCCCTCGCAGCCTGCGCGGCTCGCTCTGCCGACGGGCGCGCCTTCTTCTTGCCCGCCGCTGTTGTTTTCGTTGCTGCAGCGGCAGCCTGCGCCTCTTTCACTGCATTTTCCTTCGCAGGGGCGGTCACTTGTGTCTCTTTCGCTGACGTTTTCTTCGCTGGAGCAGCCGCTTGTACCTCTTCCGCCTCCGCCCGTTTATTGCGTCGCTCACGACGCACCGCAGCCAGGCACTTTTGACGCTCGGCCTCCGAGAGTTCGGGGGGGGGGGGGGGGGGTCTTGCCAGCGCCAGCAACCATCTTTTGTTTTGGGATCTTTTTGAGAAATGAGGGAGTTCGGTGGCTGTCGGCCGCTCGATCTGGTTGATGGGTGAAGTGCCCTATTTATATCCAATTGACCCTCTGCCCTAACTGATCCAAGGATATTTGCCCTAAGCCTGTGCATTTGGACTTTATTTGCAAAAAGAAATGTATTGGCTTCATTATACCCTCATTATCTAATACAAACACCAAGTCAAATGTGCTCTAATGTTGGACCTCCAACATAACATAGATGCCGATAAGGTCTATACACCTCTTATGTAGTACGGTACAACATATGGGAAGTAAGGGGTTAATCGAATACGTGCGAGGCGTTTAAGTACGACGGCGGCACACCCATCATATAACCCAATCCCTTGATGCATTTGGGTGTACCCTTTTGACAAGGAAATGCCGGTACTCCACTACTTACTTATTGTGTATTGCACCCATTTTGGCGGGTGGGTAGCTAATTCAGGCCTAATTAGATCCAAAAAATGTTGATCTACCTTTATTTAGTGCTAATTATGCCTACGATTGCAAGCTCTTCCTCTAACTCCTTTGATCAGCGTTTAGATGTTCATAAGTGGAGATAAGGCAGTGTAGAGATAGAATGACAAAAAGCCAACCGCCAATCGCGACCTTAAAATCGTCCAAGGTCTGCCTATCCATAATTAAGCATATAATTAGCTAGCACTTCCGTTTTAGACGGCGAGATACCAGATCAACGTAGACATCTACCCGGGGGGCGCGTGGAAGGGCGCCCCCGGGCATACAAATCGCAAGACAACAGCGGCAAGGAACTAGGACGAGTGCAAGCGATGCAAGGAGTACAACCCAGCGGCGACACTGGTCAGTCCAAGGAAGAAGACTGGCAGATAGTTGGGGCGAAGTCGAGCAGTTTCAGATGGAAGGAAAGGAAGGAGTTAGATCCAAGAAGCTACGACAGTCGCCACAGAACGAAGCAAAGCGAGAGGAAGGTCTCACCGCTACGAAAAGGAGATGCAGGGGGCTTAGTAAGCCAGGTGACGAAACTAGGCTCAAAACGGCGAGGGGAGGATTCTAAAGGGGCCATGACGCTTGACTGGACAAGAGACGGCCGGCCGCTGCACTTCAACTGCGGGCTGTCTGAGTCCCAAGGGCACTTGATTCACTTGAGAGTCGGCGATTCTGCTTCGTGCTCCCGCCGCTCTCTCAGAGAGAGACTTGCGACGGTTTGTTACTGCGTTTCCGTGTTCTACCGGATGTACGTTGGTCGTGGCTCCTGGACGATTGGCACGAGGACATTTGCAATGTGACGTCTCATAGTGTGGTGCGGTGTATCTTGAAGTTTGCCACGGTGGTCGAATAGAAACGCCTCAGGCGGGCGCGGTGCAGAAGGCAGGTTTCAGTTGACATGAGAGCTGTCACCGCCGAGGGCCGAGTCGGCGAGGGTGGTGGGTGGTCTTATTAACCATTGGAGCGAGCAAGCAAGCAAACGGGTTGAATTGCTGTCGCCACTACTACTATGAGCCGAGGCAGGACCTTTGCGCCTCTGCTTGTCTAGTCTCAACTCCGTCCCGAGTGAAGCTCATCTCGCGTTTTGCCTGCTATCCGATAGATATCTTCATATTCTATCCACAATACATCGTGGCCATTCTTATAATCGAGGGCGCCCTCAATTGAGGGATCTCTGTCACGATACTGGCAACCCTAGATGACCATGCTTGTCGGGGTTCCATGCTGCAGGCACCCTCTCAGCATTGTTCCATGACGCCTGCACCTACCGGCTCACACTGCAGTCTGCGACGATCAGCATGCCTGTTATTATATAGTCAAGTACAATATAATAGCAATAGATCACCAAAATGACAAGGCTCTTTCTTGATTCAAGAGCCGTTATGACACCCCGTCACATATGCCACACGCGCTTCAATCCGGACTGGATCAGGTAGGTTGCGTCGCGATACTTGTAAAACAAGTAGTGGGGGAACGACTGGGGGTACGACGAGCTCTGGTCAGGTCAGCAACGACAAGTCACCTGCATGGAGACGGCTACGCAGCTACAGCGTACGAGCTCTGGTCAGGTCAGCAACGACAAGTCACCTGCATGGAGACGGCTACGCAGCTACAGCGAGTTGCGCTGGCGTGACGCCGGGGTCAACATGCATGTGTCGAACCTCAACTGCTCTTACCTTAGTTAACTGCATGGTGACTGACTTTTCAGACAACAACTAATAGCACAGCACAGATTGTGCCACAACCCAGACATATTCGTCGAACTATAATACCAAGCAAGACTCTGCTACACTCCAACACAACCATTCACTACTCAACCACGAGAACTGCCAGGACGCAAACACCAGGACGTAGATGATCATAAGAAAAGAATATATTCGTACTACTACTAGCTCACTCCCTGAAGAGAGCAAACCACCGCTGTCACCGAATAACTTGTCGAGCGAAAACTAACGCCACACTACTACTGCACACAACCGAAGCTCTACTGCTCGCGGCGCGAGTCGTACTCGGCCTGGATCTCCTCGGCCGACTTGCCCGACGTCTCCGGCACCAACTTCAGATTACTGCTCGCGGCGCGAGTCGTACTCGGCCTGGATCTCCTCGGCCGACTTGCCCGACGTCTCCGGCACCAACTTCAGAGCAAGCAGGTAGAAGATCGCCAGCAGCACCACGAACGGAACGTACGCGTAGTCATTCAGAGCGTCCGAAATGTACGGGTACGACACACCCACGATGAGGTTGCACAGCCAGTTGATGCCGATGCACAGCGACGACGCGCTCGCACGGATCGAGTCCGGGAAAATGTCGGCCGTCATCACCCACACGAGCGGGCCCAGCGTCACGCCGAACACGATCACGTACAGCGCCGTGAACACAATCGACAGAGCAGACACGTCCACGATGAACGCCACCGTCATACCGATGGACATGACCACCATGCCCGACAGGCCCCACAGGATCATGTTGCGCGCACCGAAGCGGTTCGCCAGCACGCCCGTGAAGAAGGCGGGCCAGATGTTGATGAAGTCGATGATCAGCGTGCCCACGCGCGAGTCCGAGATACCGGCGTCCGAGAAGATGCTGCCCGAGTAGTAGAACACGGCGTTGATACCCGAAAGCTGCTGCGCGCACGACAGCATGATGCCACCAAGAAGCTGCATGCGGTAACGCGGCGCGAACATCGACTCCTTCTTGGGAGCAGCCAGACCCTCCTCAGCGTTCTCCGGCTTCTTGCTCACCTCCAGCCACGACAGAGCCGTCTGCACGTGCTCCTCGCCGTACAGGCGAGCGATCACCTGCTTGGCCTCCTCACGGCGACCCTGGTTCAGCAGCCACGCAGGGCTCTCCACGCACATGGACGGCGCCAGCAGCAGGTAGATGGCAGCCAGCACGACCGGGAACGCAGCCAGGTAACGCCAGCCAGAGCTCGTGTTGGCGAAGAAGAACGTGATGGCCGGCACCAAAATACCGATCGTCGTGAAGATCTGCAGGCCCAGGCCGAGCGTGTTGCGCATGTGCGGCGGCGACAGCTCGTTGATGTAGCCGCCGATGGTGGCCGTGGCCGTTCCCGACGACAGACCGGCGATGAGACGGCCCAGAGCGAAGAGCCAAACGTTCGACACGGCCGCCTGCACGATGCCGCCCACGATCATGAAGATACAGTTGCCCATGAGGGCCTTCTTGCGGCCGTACTTGTCGCTGAAGTAGCCGCAGCACAGCGAGCCGATCATGGCACCGAAGATCCATGCGTTCACGGCGAACGTCCACTCGAGCTTCGAGTGGCCAGGGAACATGAGGCACGTGTCCTCGGCCACAGGGCGAGCATTGCACTCGTCCGTGTCGTTGTACTGCGACAGGTTCATCTGCGAGGTGGACCAACCGCTCTGGAACGGCTGCAGCCACGACAGCAGCGCACTCGTGTACAGGATGGTCTTGGGCTTGATGAGGCGCGCAGCGGCCTTGTTGGCCTCGTCGAACGCCGTGACGGGTTTGGGCGACGCGGCTTCCGCGTAGTTGTCCGCCATGCTTGCGAAGCTATTAGTTTGCTTGATTGGTTGGGTTGACTTGCTTGGTGCTTGTCCGAATGGGAAGTGAGGAATGCGACTCGCTAGCAGTGCAGCGCGGTCTGCAACGCTGGCTGTCATGACCCATGCCATGGGCCATGGCGCTTGACTGGACAAGAGACGGCCGGCCGCTGCACTTCAACTGCGGGCTGTCTGAGTCACACAAACTTGATTTCTGCTTCGTGAGACTTATGAGACCGTATGTTGGTCGATCCTGCTTACAATATGACGTTTGGCGAGTGTATCTTGAAGTTCAGAAGCCGAATAGAAACGCGGGTGCGGTGCAGTGCGTCCGCTTTCAGTTGACAGGAGATGTCAAACTGTACAAATACAAGTAGGCTGTAGCTTCACAGCCCACCTCGAGCACTGCATCATAAATGTACCAGTTCATTTACTGCTCAATAGGCGTGTGGTCACTGTTGTCATCGAAGTTCCGCATCTGCTGCGCGCGTCGAGACTGCGCATTCTCCTTAGCACTTGTTCGTGTTTCGGATGATGATTAAAAATATATCCGAACTTGTTTGATTGAATTCCGGACGAGCCCAGCCTGAGCGTGTTTGTATTTTGCCGATACTGTACGTCTACGACTAATATCAAATGCCCTTAGCATAATGCCGTTATGCCGTTGGGACTTAGTCAAGACGCCGTATTCTCGTCACTGTGCTGTGACGGGAGGAACAGTGTGCTCCAATGTACAGTGTATTAATACGTGAATACATTTACCAAAAAGAGCGCAAATGGAGCGCCAGCGACTTTCGTATCCACCTCGTGCAAGGGAGAGCCGCACCCGCCCACGCTCAACAGCGCGCTGCATGTATAAAAATACATGTACATGTACCGCCAGGCAGAGGTGTGAAGAGGCTGGCCGAGTGCGTGGTAAATCGAACACTCCGTGTGGATCGGTTGGCATGCAGCTTGAAGCTGGCGTCGGTCGTTCGCGTCTGAAGACCTACCCTACTGAAGTTCACGCTGAGGTGG
>JAHWLE010001444.1:0-11396 GCA_024679135.1 Phytophthora foliorum | reverse complement strand
GACCGAGGGCATGAGCGCCGAAGCCATCAAGCAGCACAAGGCCCAGCGCCGGAGAGAGCAGGTGCGCGCGGCGTCTCGGCGGTGTCGCGACCGGCAGCGGAAAGAGACGGAGGACCTGCGCACCAAAGTCTTCCAGCTGAAGGAGTTCATCGCGCACACGATGCAGTCCCACGAGTGGGACACGAGGCAGCAGCACGAGCGGATCCACGCGCTGCAGCAAGAGAACGAGATGCTGCGGCAGCAACTCGAAGAGGTGACGGCCGCTGTCGACGTCATTGAACCGGTGCCGCTGGACTCCCCCGTGAAGCTGGAGGAGGCACTGCCCGACGACCTCGTGCACTGCATCAGCGATGACGTGCCTCGCCAATGGAGTAGTGACGTGGTGTATCACGCGGTGGAAGACACGACTCGCCAGCTCGTGGCGATGCTGGAGTCGCAGGTGGCACCGGTCAAGTCCCCCGTCATCTTCGGCTGGCAGTTTGACTTTTGGAGCGAGGGCGACAAGTACTACGGCCGCAACCGCAAGTTTTTCCCCGGCGTCAGTGCGTGGGAGCTGGGCAAGCGCATGCAGGCGGTGGACCCGCAGCGATACATGGACACGTTCCCAGAGGTCAAGAGGATGGAGGTGCTCCAAGTTTTCGACGAGAACGTGCTGGTCCTGAGGCTGGTGAAGGCACTACCCGGCAAGGCCTTCACGCAGGCCGTCAACGCTCGGTTCTTGGCAGCCGCCGCACCGCCCACCGGCTCCTCGAGCCGCTGGGTGTACGCCGACCGCACGATCGACGAGCCGACGGACGGCGAGTACGCTCTCGAGAACGAATGCAACGGCTACGTGTTCGAGGACACTGTGCAGGAGCTCAAGGACGGCTCGCGCGTCGAGGGCTGCATGGCCCAGGGCGTGGGCGAGTTCGAGAGTGGCGGCCTCGAGTGCAGCGTGCTGCTGGAGGAGCTGGCCAAGGCGTTCTCCTCGGTGGTCATCAGGTGGGAGAGTCTCTTTATCAACGACTTCATCGCGGACGAAGCGGACGGGTTCGCCGACATGGTCCTGGACCTGTGAGCACCCGCTGTGCTGTGTACATGTATGTTTGCAAATAATTGTATGTAAGTTATACTTGAAGTATTCAGGCATTGGACACTATAGCAACGCATCGCCCATTGTTCTATGGGATAGACGAGTTGGTAACCACGGAGAAAACTGTCCAGGCAGATCGCCATTGAAACTCAAAGTGATACCCTATGCCGACCAGAATTTGTGTGGCGCACCATTTCCCATTCAACATCGTATCCCTTTACTTCATCATATCCCTCATAACAGGTTTTCAACATCAAACATACGCAACACAACTCATACAACTCCATAACCCCGTTGAAGTAGATTCCTGAGTTGTTGTGGCTTTCCACGGGATCTCACTCAAACATATCCGCTCGTTTGTCCGCAGGAAGAGGCCCACAAGCCAAGTTGCCTCGTGAGGGCCACGTCCGATGGAGCAGCAGCAGGTCGCCGAGTCGTCACCGCTGGACGTGAAGACGGCGCAGAGCCAGGCGCCCATGGAGCCGCAGACGGAGCCGCAGGTGGACGCGGACGTCGACGCCAGCAACAAGAACAAGAAGAAGAAGAAAAAGAAGAAGAAAAACCGGCGCAAGAGTCTCGAGAGGACGCCGTCCGAGGTGGAGGAGATGCAGGCCAAGCAGCCAGAAGACAAGCCAGAGCCTGAAGAGGAAGGAGATGAGAACGAGACCAACCAGAAGCAGGAGGAGACTGCAGTGACGGAAGAGGCCTCTATTGAGGAGACTACTGTAGAGACTGAGGAGAAGAAGGAGGGGGTTCAGCATGACGACGTGCTGGCTGAAGCCAGTGGAAATGAGTTGGGCCCTCCGTCGCTGGAGAGACAGTCGTCGCTGGATTCGTTCAAGGCGACGGGGACACGTGCCGTGGGCTCGTTGTTTTCGAGGTTTAAGGTGGGACGCAAGAAGCCGCTGCCCAGTCGCACCGAGTCGGTGGCCAAGTTGGAGTTGGCGAACCCGTCGCCTGTGAAGACGGCGGTGAAGCGGTTGGAAGTGCCGGAAGAGAAAAATCTGGATGATCTACCGATGCGGACGAAAAGAGACTTCTTTGGAGAGGGAGAGCAGAGTATCCACGTTAGTGCGGAGAAAGACAAATACGACGCGATGGAGAAGCAGAGGAAGTCGGAGAAGGAGGCGGAAGAAGCGGCCAAGGTTGCTACTGCAGCGAAGCAGACGCCACCTTCTAGCTCCAGGTCCGACGAAGACTTGCTCGCAATGGAAGAAGAAGATGTGGCTAGCAGTTCGTTCGTGGAGGAATCGGTTGAGACTGAGGTGTCGGAGGTTAAACTGACAAGCGTCAGTGGCAACTCTTCAACTGTCGAGTCGTCTGAAGTTGTTGCTTCCGAAGCATCCGAGACTGTAGTCAATAGAACTACAGAGCTTGCGCCGGCTACACCCGCTGTCGAATCGGTTGTGCTGGAGGCTTCAGAATCAAAAGATGACCAAGTTGCTACTACAAACGTGGTAACAGACAACATCACCGTTTTGGCAGCTGATACAATGGTTGAAACTAATCAACAAATTACTGATGCAACGACGACTCTTCCTGCCTCGCTGAAGCTGGATCTTGATTTGGCCATCAACACCGAGACAACAGAGTCTTCGCTTGAGGAAGTTGAAGAGGTGGTCGTTGATAATGAAGAGGCTTCGATCGATGCAGTGGCGTCGAATGAAATTGTGCAGGATGAGGCTCCGTCAATCAAAGATGCTGAGAAAATACTTCCTGTAAAGGTCGCACGGCCTACCCCTGAGCTTGCTGCCGAAGTCCCTACGCCAGCAGAGCCAGAGAGAATGTCGCCTGTCAAGAGTCTTGCCAGTCGCTTCGAAGGAAAGCGCGAACAGTCATTGGACAGCCTGAAGTTCCGCACCGTGCGCGAATTCTTTTCTGAAGAGCGCAGCATTCGGGTAGGTGCCGAGAAGCAAAAGTACGAGGCACTGACGGAACAGCAAAAGCTGAAGGACAAGGCTGAGGAAAAGGCAAAGTCAAAGTACAACACTTCCAAATCTCCTGTGAAAGAGCGCGATTTCAATGCTATCGCCTCAGTTGACGAGGATAGTACGGTTGCTTCCGATCCTGCCGCCGAGTTTGCCACTGCTACAAGTGCTGAAGCCGTCAAGTTCAGCACACCAGAGACTGTAATCGCTCGCAAAAAGTTCAGCTTTGATGAAGGGTATGCGGCTACCAATTCACCGGCAAAATTCAGTGACGATGCCTCAGAAGCCTTGACTCCCGTGAAAAGCATAGCAAGTCGTTTTGAAGGCAAGCGCGAGCAATCCCTCGACAACCTCAAGTTCCGCACGGTTCGCGAGTTTTTTCCTGAAGAGCGCAGCGTCCGTGTTGGCTCTGAAAAGCAAAAGTTTGAAGCTCAGGCGCAGCAAGAGAATTCTCTCGACAAGCTGAAATTCCGTACAGTTCGCGAGTTCTTCCCTTCGGAATCCAAGCGTAGTATTCACGTCGGTGCCGAAAAGGCCAAGTTTGAGGCACTAACCAAGCAGCAGGACGAAGCAGCGAAGGCAGCAGAACAGATGAAGCTTAAGCACGCTACGCTTTCCCCTGCTCCGCCTGTTATGAAGATCGAAAGTCATGACGCAGACCCAGCTTCCCCTGTGACGAATGTGACATCTACTTCAACACTTGACGTTAAGGTGGAACTGAGCTCTGCTGTGAGTGCACTGGAAGCTAATGATGATGCGGTTGTGGAACCCGTAGAAGAAAGCGCTCCAGTTGGACCTGTTACCGATGGAATTCCGAGTTCTGTAACCGAAGACTTGACCCCTACGGAGTTTTCCCAAGTGAAGGAAGCTGTACCCTTGCCATCTAATGCTGGCGAATCTGTCAGCAAGGAAGAAATCGTTGCCCCTGATATCCTGACCAACCAAGTGGATGCTAATGAATGTGTTGTATTGATTGAGCCTGCAGTTGCTGGTGATGGTAAGTACATTACGATTGACAATTCTGAGGCGAGTCAAGGATCCGCTGAAGTGATCAAACTCAAGATCGAACAGGAGGTCGAGCAAGAGTTTAAACAACCGGGCGAACACGAAGTAAAGAACCCAGTCAAGCAAGATGCTGAACAAAATATTGAGATCGAGACTGAACAGGAGCTCGAACATGAAGTTGAGTCACAACTTAAGGAAGAGGCCGAGCAAGAAATCAGCCAAGAAATCGACCAAGAGGCTGAGGAACGTCCGGGCGGAGATATTAAACTCGACTGTGTGAATCTGGATGAACCCATCGTTGATACGCAGGTTGAACCAACATTCGATGCTGCCCCTGTCGGTACCGATCTCAGCGAACATACCATTCTCGACACCGTGTCTGCTGAGCAAAAATCTGTCGAAATAGTAGAGCAAAAGGTTGATGGAGAGGTTGCTGATGATCTTGTCGAGTTAGATCTGGGTGAACCTGTCGAGGGAGAACCAGTTAACCCTGCCGTACCTACAGTCAGCGACATCATCGATACCAGCGCAGTTCAAGGTGTGGATACGCAACAACTCGAGAAGGATCAAGAGTCGGCTAAGGGGAGTCAACAAGCTGTGGAGAGCGTTCAGATTCCCGAAAATGGACTTTTTGAGCTGGATTTGGGAGAACCTATCGCGGAAAAATGTCAAGTGGATTCGAGCCAGCAAATTAAGTGTAAGTCTCGTCCGATGCTGACAACAGAACGCTCATTTGTTATGGAAGATGACCACACAATCGAGACCGAGGATACTGTTGTCGTTAGTGAACGACCAATGACCGACGGCGAAGATGAATTTGAGCCTCTATCACTGGCTAAGGCACGTCCTGCCCACGAGCTGTTTGCTGGAATCACTTCATCCAGCACTGAGAAGAGCTCGACTTCTACCAAGAAAATCTCTGCCGAAGCGTCTGATGATGCGAAGATGTCTCCCAAGTTGACTCACAAGGTATCTGCTGGTTCTACGGGATCTGCCAAGTCTTCTACTACTGTTCCTGTTCCGATGAAGCGAGCTTCAATTACTGCACCGACTGCATCTTCCATGGCCAAGAAGGCGGCAGAAGCAGAGAATTTGCACCGGTCTTCGCCGCAGCTTAAGAAACAAAGCTCAGCGTCCAAACTTAAGGGTACTGTAAGTGATACTGGATTCATTAAGCCGCCACCTGCTGCTCCGACCGTGCCAGTCCCAATGAAGAGAGCATCTATCACAGCGCCAACAGCCTCGTACGTGGCGAAAGCGGCTGCTGAAGCTGAGAAGGCCCATCGCGCATCTCCTCAGCCCAGGCAGCACAATTCGGCTTCAAAACAGAAGGCTACTGTCAGCGAAACTGGATTCATCAAGCCCCCACCAGCGGCCCCTACTGTTCCAGTCCCCATGAAGAGAGCGTCCATCACAGCGCCTACCGCTTCATGGCAGGCTAGGCACGTTCCCGACCACGCAGGAGTGGGGAGTGTGGCCCATCCTGCTTCAAAGAATCACACGTCAAACGTCAAGGCCACGGTTGGCCCAACTGGATTTGTTAAGCCAACGGTTCCTGTAGCGCCGAAGCGAGCGTCGATCCTGGTACCAACCGCCTCGTATATGGCAAAGAAGGCAGTTGATAATGCTGAGGAAAATAGTGCCGCAATTTCCTCGGTTCCAGCTCGGAACAAACGATACTCCAACGTCAAGAGTAAGGTGATGGAAGGCATCGACTCGAAATCGATGCATGCAGCTTCTCATAAGACGATTACGAAGGAGGAGTTTATTGCTGCCGAACGCCGAAAGAGCCTGGGTTCTGCTGGCGTGCGGAGTGTGTTGGATGCGGTAGATCGACGCGCTTCTTTGACTGCTCGTGTAACGATTGATGGTCCACCGGAACCGTTCATGCGGTCGGCATTTTCACGTAAGAAACTAGAGTCGACGGTCCCGCGGTACATGAACTATGAAAACACACCAGGCTACACTGAGCGAGCGCGGCAGCAGTACGAGCGACGTAAACGACTGGAAGAGGAGAACGCTGCGAAGTCTGAGAAGCGTCAGAGGGAGTTGCGTATGCATTTCGCTGAAAAACAGCAGAAAGCACTGGTGTCAACCGCTGAAGAGGTGCGCCGTGGCTTGGAGGCCCATGAGTTTTCAAGGCTGGTGAAAGAGAGTGAGGTCGCGGCGCAAATATCCTTGCGAAAGGAGAACCAGCGGGCACTCTCCACGCGTAGCCATCACCGAGCATCGTCGACTACCTCCGGGTCATCGTCGAACGGATTTGCCTCTCGCGTATCAAAGAAGTCTTCTGTGTCATCAGTTGAAGAGAAGATTGTGGCTGTGCCTACTGTAGAATTGACTGTGCTGGAAACGGAGGAGGAATTGGTTGATCCAGCAACAGTCGAGACGGTTGAGTCTGTTGAGCCGCTGCTCGTCACACAAATGCAGGAGATCGTCATTGAGGCAGCGCAAGTCGAAGAGCAGGTGATTCCTGTACCTGTGGTGGACGAAGACCCGACACTTGAGCATGTAGCCAAAAAGATCGACTTTGACGAGGCCAGCAGCGACAGCGATGAAGAGAATGCTGCGAACGAGTAGACTCACGAATGCAAGCGAGAACGGAGCTATGCCTCGCGCAAATGACAGTATAGCGTATTGGGGATAATGTGAGCGTTTTAGTGATTGTTTCTTCATGAGTTTTGTGCTCCCTATTCTTGATCCAGCGCAACAGACGGCGGCGATCGAAACGCCTTTCTCCACTGCCACGCTGGACTCGTTCTCTCAGCCATGGGCAACTGGTTGGGCTCCATCGTAGATTCTGTCACGGACACCCTGTATGATCTCTCGGACCAGGCTCAGCTACGAAGTCTGCTCAACTGGCGCTCGAACTCGAAGAGGAAGCTCTTTCAAGAAAAGCTCCAGCCTCAAGTTGCGGCGGCTGTGCGGCACAAGTCTGTCGTCCGAGCGAGTTTGGTTGTTCCTGGACCTGAAGATGTACCACAAGTCTTTACCAGCGCTCGTTCATTAAACGTGGAGTGGAATTTGTGCGACAAAGTGGACCCTGCACGACGAGTTGATGTCGTGGGGGACCACAAACTTCTTCGTAAGCGACAAAAAGGATTATTCGTTGACAAGAGCACTCGGCTGCACGTACACTGCGATACTCGAACGCTGGCACAAAATGAGTTGGAGATCATGTGCTACATCGCCAACTTCTGCGAGACTTACAAGGTACCGATTCACCGCAATGTCGTCCACCTATTCGGTTACTACACTGCGAGTGACAGACTTCATGAGATCGTCGAGTTCTGCGAACTAGGTACTCTCATGAGTGCCTACATCGAAAGTCCACAAGAAGGGCTTCGTCTTACGTTCTCGCCTACAGAAGGCGAAGTATGCGACGCCATGTTTCAAATCTGCACTGGTCTCCAGTTCCTACACACACATGGCATCGCGCATGGCAACCTTGGACTCGAAAATGTTTTCGTTACCAGTGAGAACATTCTGAAAATCGGCGACTTCGAGTACTCAGTCTTCGTGGGATCTGACAACCATCATCAGCCGCTGCCGAAATTGCCTGCACCGCCACTGAGGATGTATATGGCTCCAGAGATTGAAGCATCCAAGCTTGGAGAGCGCCTTGATCTCCAAAAGGCTGATGTGTGGTCCGTGGGGGTTATGCTCGTCCTGCTACTAACTAAGAAACCTCTCTTCGACGCTGCTAGGCCGGACGACAACGGATTTCAAATGTTCTCACGTGTGGGCCTACGCTCTTACTTGAAAGTCATGTATCTCGAGCAATCAGCGATATGCAAACTGTCAGATGAGCTGCTGGAGTTTGCTGAGGGGCTTCTTCATATAAACCCGAGACTACGATTTACTATGAACGAGGCTCTAGAGAATAACTGGCTCAAGAACGAAAAATTATCCAGCCGACTTCAGTCTCGCGTTGATAGTTTAGCCCTCACTTCAGTCCGCAGTGGACGATAGTAGGAAACTAGAATGAACATGAAGCAGCGGACTACTGTTCAAAGCCATTCTGTAAATGTTTGCAAGTTTTTCTACAGCAGACACCCACATGAGTATCAATGTATGAAGGCATTTGCATGCGTCAGAGCTCGGTGTCTCTCTCGTCACTGGCACTGACTGTTCTTTCCTTTCTTGTTTTGCTTGCTCCTGGCACTAACCATCAAAAAGTTATCGTACTTCGAAGTACTTCAGCGTGCAGCGGTAGATGGATACATTGGTGTCCACTAACTATTCGCATCCGAATATTAATCCTTCATGGCGCAGTACGATTAATGCAACTCAATCGGAAAACGCTACTCACTAATCCATGATGTTGGAATGCTGCACGACACAATGTCAGCCGTAGTCAATAGGCTACAGTTGGAGAAATGATCGACAAACAAAACATGTATCGCAGTAAAGGAAAATGAAAGAGCTGAAAAAGTGAGCTACTTCATCGCAGATTTTTTCGGCATTCCTATGTGTCGACAATCGTTGCAGTAGTTAAAGTTGATTTAGTGGTGGCGGGTGACATCCTTCGGTTTCTGCTTGGCACCTTGCTTGTGGTCGTGAGGACGGTGCTGCTGCTGCCCGGCCTGGTCGCCCTCACCCAAGTTGCGGGTTTTCTGCTGAGCAGCGTCGGAGATCTTTCCCGTGGTAGTCGACTTCGAGGTGGTCAGAGAAGGAGTCGCCTGCGTGCTGCTAGCCTTCGTATGTACGGGGGTCTTGGCTTTGCTGGTTGTCGCAGCAGGAGTAACCTTGGGCTTGACCGTCGTGGGGGTAGGAGTCTTTGACCTGGTTGTGGTGGCTTTCGTAGCAGCCGGTGTCACCTTCGGTTTGGTCGGGGTCGGGACTGGCGTATGCTTTGAGGTCGTCGTCGAAGCAGGAGTCACCTTTGGCTTCGTCTTAGTCGGGGCTGGAGTCACCTTTGGCTTCGTCTTAGTCGGAGCTGGAGTCACCTTCGGCTTGTTGTTTGTTGTGGTTGGAGCGGGCGTCGCCTTCGTGGCTGTAGCCGTAGGAGTCACCTTGGGCTTGGTAGGATCCGGCGTGACTGTCGAGCTGCTCGTGGTGGTTGCCCATCGGATTCAAGAAGAGCACGGTGTGCACGCTTGTCGTCCTTTTGGAGATCGTCGTGGTGAGGATGCTGGAGATGCTTCTGCTTGGCGTCGTCGATTGACCCCTGCTTGGGGATACCCATCGACCGTAGAGCACGGTGCGACTTGGAGTCGGGGATGGACTGGAATGAGTACGAGTGGTCATTCACATGGGCGTGACTTGTGACGGGGTTCTGACCAGCGTGAACTCCAGGAGTACCGAGTACTGCCACAGCGAGTAGAGCCATAGCTGCGAGGATCGAGGACGAAGTCTTCATGCTGGTGGTGTGGACTTGGTTGAGCGTGTGAGGTCGAAGGTTAATTCAAAATGATCAGACTGAAGTCCGTGGTGCCGAGTCGTTGCACTTGAAATGATTCACGCGTAGACGGCAGCGGAAGTGCTTTGAGAACCGTGACAATTATTTTATCTGTTATCAATGGTACCAGAGCTATCCGTCCAGAAGATGTGCCTTGTTTTCTCTTGGTAAGCTACCACTGCTCGATAATCTTGTGCTCACGAACGACTCATGCATGGGTCAAATATCATCCAAAAGGAGTGGGTCCGGTTGTCAGAAAAGCTTTTTCGTTCATAGAGATATCCCAGGCAAATTTGCAAAGGTCGGACCAATAAAGACTGCGAGGTTGCAAGATTCGCACAAGGTGTCATAATATGTACTTTTGCATCTATATTATAGATGCAAAAGTATTGAGTTACTCTGAATTTATTGCTCGTTGAGAATTTGGTGCATCAACATCGAGGTCGTGAATACTTCCAGCAGTGTCTGGCGTAACTGCGTCCCAAGCATGGAAAATTTTGATCAATGGGGCATGCCAACGTGCGCGCAGCATGTAATTGCAATAAATAATGTTCACTGTGAGCCTTTCATTTACCACCGCAATCTAGCAAGTTGCATGTGCAGGAAGCTTCCCGAAGGTGGTCGGGTAAATACGAGTGGGACACGGGTCTGAACCGTGGGTTTCCGAACCGAGACAGAACGGAGAATCCTGGCCATTCGCAGTTTGTCTCGCCGAAGCTCAGAGCCCCAGAACCGACAAGAGCTCAGAGCTCCACGAAGACGCAGCCTGGCCGCCAGAAGAAACATTTTGTATGTCCGCTATCGCGTCCAAGCCATTCCCCCCCCGCCCGGAACCTGCCCAAGACCGTGTCCATGAGTCCTGCGCTCCGAGGCCACACTGTGCGGCTGGAGGTACCCGACGAACTATCCGGCGAGTGGGACGGCCCGGTGTACGCGACTCTGAGTCGCGACACGAAGCTTCTGAAGCCCGACGACTTCGGCTCATTCATCGCTGAAGACGACGGTGTCCGCCGGCCCGCCTGGCAGGCCACACTGATCATCATACGTCACGACCAGCGTCGTGAGGACCTACCATCCGCGTTGCAGGAGCACGTCGACGTGCCCTACTGGATCCCTCACTGGCGTTTGACCATGCCAACCCGTGACCTCTCGCTCGAGCTGGAGGAGCGCCCGTTGCTGTCCGTGTTCCGCTTCGTCCGCTTCAACGTCTACTACGTGGCGTCGCCGCGCAACGACATCAAGTTCGTCTGTCAGACGTCTGACGTCTTCCTCTGCGGCCAAGTGTTGACGTACTCGCACCGCTCATCAATCTCGCTCGTGGACGACATCGATTTGTTGTTGGAGCCTGGCTCCGATTACACTTGCCAGGTGGAGATTTGTCGACGCGCATGAGCGACGCCAGGTCGTTGCCATTCCGCTTGACGATGTGCGCACGCGTCATATCTTCCGATTGGAGTTTGTGCTGGGCTACTACCATGGGCTTCCCATTTCCGCCGAGCCACCCAGCTTCGACCGGACCTGGTCCGGGATATCCTTCGACGGCGCGTATGACACGCCATCGATTCAAGCTCGCCTCGAGGCAGCTTTCGCAGCGCCAGGCGCGGGGGTACTACCGTTGTGGACTTGGGCCAGCAGCCCTTGGCGTTCGTCACTCCGCGTGGAGAGAAGACTACGACTAACCCTCTTGAATACGTACGCAGCATAGCGACTCCGACAGCGTACAACCCCGATTCACCGCCCGAAGACGAGCCAGTGCTCCCGCTTCTTACCCAAGACGACACGCGGCTGACCCCATCCGACGAGTTTGCCGCTCCCGTGGGCCGGCTCTCCGCCCCGCCATTCGCGGCCGCCGGACCAGGACCGTCGTTGCTGTCGACCGTGTCGGCAGTGCCTGGCACTGCCGGACGACCAGTGCTGCCAGTTGCACCTACTATCGAGCAGCAACCGCCGCCATCGGCTACAGCTACTCTCCTAGCGACCATCGTCGAGC
>JAHWLE010001443.1:0-11403 GCA_024679135.1 Phytophthora foliorum | reverse complement strand
CTCCACGAGCTTTGAGTAAGTACTCCTGCTCGATGGAGGCCCACGCTGTCAATATAGCTGCTTCCAGCTCGACAACGTTATTGTATTGGCGGCCATGGGCGTACACCCGAGCCTCCATTACCGACCAGACGTTCTCGATCGGATTGCAGTCTGGAGAGCGAGCTGGCCACACCATGGTGCTGACTTTCATTTCTTGCAAGAACCCCGTCGTCTCACGCGACGCGTGAATCGACGCGTTATCTTGCTGGAAAACGAAGTCGACACCATGGTTAGAGTGAGCAAATGGTAGCATATACTCGGACACAGTATAAATGTAGTCTCCAGAATTTTGACGCCCCCTCAATATGGCCAGCTCGCTCTTACCTTGGGCACTGAATGCCCCCCAGACCATGACGCTCCCTCCACCGTTCTGACGCCGCACAAACGACTGGGCTGGTCGTCGCATGTCACGCCAATAATACTTGAACCCATCAGGGCCATCCAGATTAAACTTTTTTCATCAGAAAAAACAGTGCATTGCCATATTCCTACATGCAAGGACAACTAATTAGCATTGTCAACACAATAAATAACAACGCGAACAGACTTATCTGGGTTCAGTATGTGCTCCTCGGCCCAAGCCATACGAGCGGTCTTGTGCGCTGCAGTCAGCGGCAGCGTGCGATCCATTTTGGTGTAGACCAGTTGGTCCACACGCTGAAGCATCCTCTGCACCGTTCGCACGGAGACCTTGATCCCGAGCTTGGTCTTGAGCTCCGCCGCGAAGTGCTCCCCGGACGCCGCCGTGCGAACTAGCTGCCGCACCTCCCTCTTGGTCAGCGCTGGCCGATCTTGGCTTGTCGCTGCCGCTGTCGGTCTGCGGTCCTCGCTCGGCCTTGATAGCCCTCCGCACACAGGTGCGAGAGCGGCCGGTTTTTCTTGATATGTCGTGCAGCGATACGCTGCCGTCGTGGAGCCCGATGATCCACCAGTATTCGTGATTGGTGAGGGCTTTGCCGCGACCCATTCCAAAATGAGAGGCTGGAAACCACGATCAAGGCAGCAGTAGGCTGCACAACAACAACTTTCCTCCATTCATCTGACCCGTAGATACATTCATTCTTTTAATATAGAAGTTTGTATGAAGTTGCATAAAACATGTATGTTTTGTCAGAAAAAGGGTATGGTACTATATTTTGTCGCTCCTGCCAGAACCGGCAATCTGTATACCGGCCCTGTCAAGGGCGTTGAATTCGCAGTTGTTAGTACAAGCCTGCTCTTTGTATGCATAACAGCAGCAACATATCTAAACAGGCACCTCTAATTCGCAGTAGAAGCCGAGATATCGGTAGCAATCTGCCTCGAAATCGGACGTCCTATCGATTTGGCGCGCACGGTACTGTGTCCTGGGTATCATTGTGGGGTACTGATAGCTTCTTCGTACCTTATCACTAACGTCATATCATTCTTACTATCATAGCACACTCGCAGCACAGGAACACTTGTACGTTGACTACTCTTTGTACTACACTATGACTGCGTGCATGTACACCGCGCGCGTGGGGGAAATTCCCCACACTACTTATACGTCGATAGCGCTGCACCATCAGTACTCGCGCTGTTAACGCTTTCAGCAAACTTACAGTGCGCTCGTAACACGCTTCGCTCTACCCGCACTGTGCTGGGTTATCGTGTAGCCTGCGCCTTATGATTTGCAATCCCAGTTCGTGTGACGGTATATTATGCACCAACTAGGTGCTGCTATACTCTTACGGAGGTGTCTTTGCACACTGACTTGACCGCATGAATACTCACAATCACTATTTCGAAAAAACTTAGCAGTACATCGTGAGCGCGCGCGGGTATAAATGCAATTTGCCTATGAAAGTGATGTATGAATACAAAGACAGCGACAGCTGAGTCTACTCACTACAGTCTACGTGCTTGCCGATAGTCATGCCTTACGCCCACGCGCGACGAAGACGTCAGCATTCTATGTGCGCTTGCGCTACAGTTGTCATAGTGCTCACTCTGAACTGTAGGGCGCGTGCAGTGAACATCATCGCCGCCTACCAAGGTGCTCAGCACAGATGTGCTTCTGCGCGCTGCGCTATCGGTCCCTGTGTCAAGGCGTATTCGCACCAACGCTGTCTAAGATCGCGTCAGTGTATACTACGCGTCCCAGCGAGTGGTTTACAGTGCGTGTTGCTCTTTGGTGTATAGCGCACAACCGGATGTTCATATATATAGTGTATAGCACGTAACCACACGGGCGACATGGTGCGCGCGCTGACTACATATAATTCTGTATAGCGCTCGCTAAATGCGCACGATAATATTGTATAGCGCCGAATATGTATAATTCTGTATAGCGCGCGCTGACTGCGTATAGTACGGTATTGCGCACGCTGAATACGTATAATAAGACTGTATAGCGCGCGCCGAATATGTATAATTATGTATAGCGCGCTCCGAATAGGTATAATAATACTGTATAGAGAGCGCTGATTGTGTATAATAATACCGTATAGCGAACGCTGATTGTGTATAATAGCGCGCACCGAATGTGTATAATTATGTATAGCACGCGCCGAATATGTATAATTGCGTATAGCGCACGCTGACTGCGTATAATACTGTACAGCACACCCGCAAAAGGTATTACAAAAAGCAGCTGCTACTACAACTGTCTGCCAGTCTGTACGCTAGGTTTGGAGCTGCTTTTGCAATTTGCGTAGTCGAGTCGGAGCTGTCCGCGCGCTTTTCAGCCAATCCGTTGGTTTCGTTGTCCTGCAGAAATGTTTTCCTTTTGGCCAATCAGCGGCGAGGATATGGCCGGGATCGCGCGCTCGACGTGGCAGATTTCGTCGGTTAAGTTCGATTCTGTCCGTTTAGGTTCGATTTTAAACTGACACGCTCGGCTATTTTTGTAATTTCGTGCAAACTTTTTTCAGTCAGGACGGGGGTGGCAGGCGGTTGGACAGGTGGACGCAGAATAGGAAAGGACCGCCGCACTATATGCCAACAGACAGGTCCAGGCAGGAAGACGGGAGCAGGACGGACAGACGGACAGACAGACGGACGGACGGACAGGATTCTCGGTTAGGAGAGAGGAAATCTCCTCCGATAGCGCTCCGATTCTCGCCGCTGCTCGACTTGGTCCTCAGTCAAGGCAGCTCTTCGTGTTCTGTGATCCTCGGTATTGCAATCTCGCATCGCGTCCCGTTCGTCGTCTGTCATTGCTTGTCTGCGCATACTTTGAGCGGAGTTGTTCTGATCCCTAGCTGCTTGGCGTTCTTCTTCGATCATGAGGGAGCGTTGCTCCCTATGCTCTGTTGCATCCAGCTCTCTCACCGCGTGACGCTCGGAATCGGTCATGAGGGCGCGCTGATCTCTGCGCCGCCGCATTTTGGTTTCGTTCAACTCGAAGTTCCTCTTCGGATAGTTCCAGTCGGCGGATGCTGGTTGCAGTGGCGTCGACTTCGCGTGCACGCTGGACGTGTTCCTGGGGAAGAACGGCACGGCGAGCTCGGACACGTGCAGCCTCACTCTCCCTGTCGCGTACAACCTGGGACTCAGAACGGCTTGCTCGCAGACGCTTGAAGCTCCAATTCGTCGCGTCACCGTCGTTGTGATGGACGGATCCGCATTGGTGACCATGGTCACGATACTGCCATTGCACCATGACGCAGCGAGCACGTTATGCTCAACCGCAACAGACCGCTGATAATCATCTCGAGCGGACTCCTCCTTTTGCAGGATGGTGTGCTTTGGATAATGCTTGCTCCCCCCCCCCGCCGCACTGTTTCTCGCCCGTACAACCCTTTCAACCGTAGATCCAGCAACAATTGGACACTTGCTTAGTAGTTGTCCATGTTAATAATCCGACGGGAATAGAAGTATGGCCGTACCACCTCTAGTACATGCTTGCGCACTTGTTGGACATCATCTAACTCCTCGCGCAGCTGCTGCATCTCGGCTTGGGTCACCACATTCTGCAGGCGATCAGCAATGTCACTATTGTTGCAGTGGAGACGATAATTCAGAGCAATCCATGTGGTCGAGCAACACACCACGTACAATCTAAAGTGATACTTTCCACCAGGATTTTGTGGATTGTACACATTGAGGTGCCGTCCGTGGCGGGACTGGCAAGCAATGCTGGCTTCGTCCAAAGCAAGATCACGGCCTACTTCAACGTATCGACCACCTGTACATTTGAGTAGGTTCAGCAAGGGTCGAATTCGGGCTGCTGGGTCTCGTTCCACCGACATATCGGGTTCAGCGCGAAAACTCAAACTGCGGCGGATCAACTTGAATCTACGTAGACTCATCACAGTGTCCAAGCTGGTAGATGCCCCACCGAAAATCGCGTCTTCGGTCTGAGGCCCAGTAGTTAGAATACTCTCCTTTGTCAGTGAGGGTCATGTAGAACATAATGCCGAGAAACGTCATGAGCTCTTCCATAGTGAACGGCGTGGTGATTCGAATCTCCTTGGCAGCTGCATACCGATTTGACTCTAGGACAACTTGCTTCCAAACGTAGACTGGGATGTAGGCGAAGAAGCTCGAAGATGCCGAGTGAGCAAATAGATGACAGTATTCGGGTAGTAATCGTGTCGTAGTGCTGTCATCTGTGCGCGCGTACAAGTCGCTGGGGGCTTCCATTTCCAGTTCAGGCTCGAAACGCATACTCTTCTCCGCTTCGACCTCTGCAAGACTCGCTGGCAAACACCGTTCGGGGTCGTACCGCTCGTAGCCTTCTTCATCAGATGCAATTTCGAGCTCGTCAAGTGGCAAGTCCAGATTCAGCTCCCCTTCCACCACCGTTTCAGTCAAATCACGTCATGCCAGCTTATCGGGTAGGCGCACAAAGGCCTGGTAATTATCGATACCCCGTTGTACAGCCGCTATAGTGAGCGCTTCCACAGCATTTTGAAACTGGGTATCAAGCCACTTAACTTGTAGAATAGCCCCGTTCTTTGGTTTCTTGACACGACGACATATTCGGCCGACAATATAGGCGGTGCCTATACACCTGTACATCTTGTTTTTTTTTGCATCCACGGTTCTTTTGACGGCGAAAACGCCACCATCTTCTTCAGCAAAAGGTTCTCAATACTTGGTGTGGGTGGAGTGCGATTGCGAGGCGTGGTACTTGTTGCGGCGCTAGTCGATGCTGTTGGAGTCACGTTGTTTTGGCCTGCGCGAATAGTGCTTTGTCGTCTTGGTTTCGTTGCCACGCTACCTGCACGAGCATCATGAGCTGTAACGCGCTGCCGTCCGCCAGAACCTTCGCCACTACCACCACCTCGACCAGACCCAGCGTCACGAGCACCACGACCACGTCCACCAAATGGCCACCCACCTCCACGACCGAACGCAACCACAACTTCACCACCATCTGCTGCGTCATCCCCAACTTCCTGGGATACCAAGACAGAGGCAAGAACATCTCGACCAGGTCCAGCAAGCTGCTGCCCGCCCGCGGCGTCGCCGTGCTGCTGCGCGTGAGCTGTGATATGCCCACGACCACGGTTAGCTCCGTCAGAGCTGCCAGCGTGTGCGTTCACACCGACATGCAGTGCTGCCACAGCGGCGACATGAGCGGCAACAAACTGCCGTCCACCATCTCCACCACCGCCATCTCCAGATGCATCAACAGCAGTGCTGTGCTTCAGTCTGGTCGCAATGGACCCCTCGCGTGCGCGGGTATCACCGAGGTCAGATCCATCTTCATCACCACAGCCGCTGTTCACGCTGACCTTACGTCCTGCTACGGCTGTAACGATTGAATCTGGTTCAGTGGTATGTTGCGGTCCTTTGCCATCATGCACAACTTCGGGGTTACCTGTAAACACAGTTGGGAGCCGTATTAATTCGGTTCCAAATTCGATGTGATGGCAGAGAAGTAATACTACCCAGAATGTTGCACGAAGTGATGCAATACTGCTTCTTTGCCAAGCAGGAAATCATGCCCATTGCATCCGTTAGCAGCACAACCTGGGAGAACATATCGATATTTGTTGTCGAGGCCACGTGGTGGCTTGGACGTCCACCCAGCCGCCTTCAGCTCTCTCCACACACCATGAAAGTCTAACGGTGATGCCAAATGGGTAGCATGGCTGCTTTGAGTTTCGGCTCCTTGTCGTGCCCGGCGTCGCTTCCGTACGGTGGTATCCTGTGGTTCTGCCAGCGCGCGTTTTCGCGGCATGTCGGGCGGGGGATAAATCAGGAAATGAACGGCTATCATGGCTGTCATACATGATATCAATTATAGAGGTTCGTAAGTGATACGCTTCCCATTTAACCTAATAATTAATATGTGCTAGATTTCCATTTAAATTAATTTCTACGATACGATCTGCAACTGACTCCAAAGTGATCGACGGGAGCAGTGCAGTACTTAGAACGAGATATATGCTCGGTTCATAATCGTATCTAAAGGAGGACTAACAATGAGTTCAGGTGTGTTGAGACACACAACACATTGGCACTTATTTAGCATACCGACGCTAGCAGACGCACAGGCACTATAATGATTAATGAACGACTTTAGTTGTCAACTTTACAGCCGGACGGTGCGGACTGGTGTGCGCAATTCCGCGCCATTATCCTATCATTTGGACAATGGCGCGAAATCGCGCGCACCTGCCCGCGGTCCGCGGTCGCCGAGCGCGATTCACACGTCTACGTTGTCCTCAAGGATACCATATGGGATGGGAAATTTGACGTTGGGCACTCATCGATTTTCATTGCTCTGATTGACTGATCTTGACCAATTAGTGAAGCGCAGTTTTTCTGACCAATCAGCGACGTGGATACTTCCTACCGTGCGTTTGCAAAACGCGGCATTTTGTCGCGTTCTTCAAACCTTTTGGATTGCCATCAAGATGTGTGTTCACGAAAGGGTTAAATGCAATTTGAGATATCTCTGCCCTAACAGGGGTCTTTCATCCTAGTAATAAATAAATATGATCATTTCTGCAAATATCTAAACTCGTCAAATACAAACTGATATATTGGATGCCTTTATAAATTGATACCCGTGGAGAGTGAAATAAACACAGTGAATGTTGCTTGTGGCGGCCACAGGTAACATCAAAACCCAAGTCATCCGAAAATCACCCAGCGAATGTTACTCGAAGAAACTGGGTTAAACTTAAAACTTGGTGCGACACCCAGATTCTAGTGGGTTTTGAGTATGAAAATCTATCCAACTCAGATGCATTGGGTGCTTCTGTAATGGGCCTACCTTGGCCCACTACCGGCTTACACATGTGCGCACGTGTATGAAGAAGCGTAGGTCTAATACACTTAGATTCAGTATACTTGCGACCAGCAAGTATAGTTAAAGCTATAGAGTATAAGCTAAAAGGTAGCTTTAAGGTAAAATTGAGAACTGCTATTGAAATTATGAACGGACCTTTTCCCTAAACTGATACCAATTTCTAAAGGGTCTGACAACGGATGGTTGGCAGCCCTGCTTGATTCTTATTGGTAGAAAGATGCTGCTTTCTACCAATGAATGTTTCCAAATGCATGGTGCTCCAAACACCAAGGTCCGCGAGTGACAGTACCGTCACTCACAACACTAACAGATATCCTGTCTGTTAGGTTCCGCTGTGGCTGTGCCACAGCGCGTGTAACCCCGTTACAGCTTCTCAATGAGCAGTGATCACACAGCGTAAATACCACGCATTAATATGCCGTAGTCATCCCAACTCAAAGGAACCTGCCTACATAGATGCGCTCTATCCTCCACCTACAATTTCGAAGCCACGGTGTGCGGCGTGCAGGGCAAGCGGCGGGCGCTCAAGTCCACTTATCTATCCTTCCGGTACGTGACTACTGTGAACGAGACGTGCGTGTACCGGGTACATTCAGAGAACGCCCAGCAGACACTGTACGAGGGCGGAGGCCGATGTCACAGCCATATTTTCCATTGTAGGGGCGCCGAGACGTCGGCCAAGGGCATTCGAGCCGTGCAGGAGATTTGCCATGATATTTTACAGGGGACCATTCAGTCATAACAGCGTACGTATTTGTCGGCTCGTCGTTAGAGCCAGCCATTAGACGGTTGTAGACTCGAGCAGGAGCTGCTACCAAACAGCCACCACCAATCCAGCGTGATGTCAGTACGTCACTTTATATCAGCAGATTAGTTGAGATGTTATTGTGCTCAGATTGGGAAGGAGTGCTAGATGCCGTGCGTAGAAGATGCAAAAGTGTATTCGTGTAGGTTGCCCACGTCGGTTCTTGTTTCTGGTGCTATTTGTCTTTGTCAAAAGTGAAGTATTTTGTCAATTTCAAATGTTCCTGTCCTAAAATCCAGAGCTTCCCCACGGCATTAGTACTGTAAAGGTAGATCGCCTTTTTATAGATCCACAGTAAATAGGCCTGAATTATCCACTCACCCGCCAAAATGAGTGAAAATGCACAATACAGTACTCTCATTATCGATTTCACTCCTAGGATCGTAATACATTCAACGCAATGGCCAGATTAATCACTACTGGGACTGACTTCGCAGCTCGAAACATGTTGCAGCAACAATAGCAAGCTCACGAAGAGCAGGCTAACACTACGAACACAGTGACGCAAAAGCAAGTCGCGATGCCGTTCACGTTGGGATGGAACCGCACTCGAGATGAGCTCGCAGATTCAGCGTGGTTGGAGCACGACGCTAATCGGGCGGCCAAGAACTGGGGTGAAGACGACCATTACGATGCTGACAAGTACGACATCCCTGGATATCACTCTCGCACAAACGTAATAAGGACTGGTGGCTTTGTGTTCGACGAATATGACGAGTTCCAGCCTCATCAAGCTCCTTCCTTGTCGTCTGAAAATATTTGTGCTGCCTCACAACAAGCTGCTCCGTTTGTTGTAATTACTGGTTACTCCAGTATAATTCCTCAACTCAAGTCGCAGTTCGGAGTTCAAAACTGGTGAAGCTGACCGCCGTCGCCAAAGTGCTCCCCAGCTCCGTGCAGGCCCTTTCCCATGTCGTGTCCGCCATCTCGTACCTCGTCGCGCCCGAGACAATCGACCGTGCTACATCGCTAGGCCTACTACTGCGAATTTTCCAAGCGTTCCCGGATTTGAAAGCGACAACTTCCGCCGTGGACGATGCTGCAGCACACGGTGGTCAAATGGCTATATTTCAGTCACGACGAGGGCTGTACGGCTGCCGCAATCGCGGCAATTGGGAACCTCGAAATGGTGCAACGACTATGGTGCCTTGTGCCCACGGGAACGGCGTTGGTACAGGCGGCTTAGGGCAGTCGTTTGGACGTCATGCAATGGATGTTGGAGCACCACCACCCTGCCTCGTCGGGAACTGCTCACGTGGGCGCTACTTGAGGCGGTATCTGCAACTGGTAAAATCGAAGTTTTCAAGCTGTTGTTGAAGCAAGGGGACCGGGGCTGGTCGATCCGCTGGCATGGTCCAGAAGAATCAGATGAAGGTACTGGTGCATTTCGTCTTCGAACACCTGTACATGATGTTTCTGAAGAGTTGGTGAAGTTTACAGTCTCGAGGAACTGTGCGGTAAGTTAACGGGTCGAGAGCGGGATGACACGAAATGTACCTTCGAAGCCCCCTAAACACCTTAATGAGAATCACCAGCTCACTGTCAACGTCGCTCGCTCGTCGCACTCTAGTGTCCAGCGCGATGGAAATTTGGTCTTGTCCTGTATCGTCACGGACAACAACTTTGGAGTATCTGGGGCTGTCGTTCGCTGGCGTGAAAAACATAGTCTGCAGATGTATTACACTGGTTTTTCAGGCACCGTGTACCGGACAGGGTCTTGTTTTTTTCCTTCTTGATCACGAGAGAGCATGGATCTACAAAAGTATGTCGTGGTGTTTGGTCATTCTTCGAATACCGCATCATCGTGAACACTCGAATTACCATAGTGGCTGTGGCGAAGCCTACCAGGGCCCAGTGGGCCCGGTCAGCGGGGTTTGATAGCTCGCCCCAGCGCAATCGGTGTTAACCGCAACAAAATTAAATCTGTGGCTGTGAAAAGGTAGTTTTCTGCATCCTGCGAGCGAGTCCATTTCAAAATTAAGCTCATCGCTTGCTCGTAGACGTGGCTTGTGATGTGCCCATCAGGGATTTATGGGCTCCCAATGAGTATTAATACATGACCGTGGAGGCTTACTTGTATCACTAACAGTATTATCTACATGTCGACTTCAACTACACCAAATCCATGATCTGAGTACTTGCAATGTAACAAGTTGTGATTCAAAACTTGTTTAGGGCTGTTTCGTGCAATGGGCACCTCAAATGGGATCATGGTCATATTTGTAATAAAATGATAACTTTGGACCAAATTTCGTGCCCGAATTAGCTCCTCGGCCGACACGGCAGAGAACGGGCTATTTTCGTAATAAATAATTCATGCATCTGCACGAAAGTCGGCACAAAACCTTTTGTGCTGCACGAAAGTACTTTTGTGCACTATCGTGCATTGCACAAAACAGCCCTAGACAACTTGTGATCCACCGCGGTCTCAAATCGAGATTTTGTTTTGCTGAATTCGGATTTGGACGCCAACGACGGACTTCGGCGCTTCTGAAGAGCGTTGGATCAGCTGGAGCTGTGCGTTTGCAGGGGGAACAGTACGACGATAAAGTTTCATTCGGGGTCGTGTCGTCGGAGCATGACTTGCTGCCGTATTCCCTCTTGACGGCTTCGATCCTCAGAAACGTGGCTTCGGCAGTGTCCGATTTTCCAGGTAAGTTTATTTGAGTTATTGAGGACAAACCAACTGCTGCCGAGGTGCTGTGCAAGTTGCCGATCGGTCTGTGGGGGCCCTCTACCGTGGAGATTGCATGCTCGATAAAAGCATAGTCTTTCCAGGAGGATATCTTGATGACGGCTGATACTTTAGCTTTTTTCTTTAACTGTATTGATTACGAGGACGCGTCTTACGAATGTGCTTCCTTCTGCAGCAGGTTCCGGTGCGATGCCGCAACATATACTTGAAGTAATAATGGTCTCCTCCCGTGTCAACCGGCAGGATGGCAACCTCGTGGCTATTCGAAGACGCGAATGCGTGATCGAGCTGCTATCTCCCAAAAAGACTAAAAAGAGAGACGGTGGAGGTCAACTTGACCTGCTTGAAGCTGCGTTGTCGAAATATCGAAACCCATGTTTTTGAAATATCGAAATCCTATTTTCAGCCAATCGTCGCTCGTCCGAAGTCCGCTCCCGGCCAATCAGCGCGCGACCCCTTTCGCATTCCCAAAACCCCAAAAAGCCCGAGCTTCTTTCCGTTTCTCTGCTTGAAGCCGCATTCGGAAAGAGGTCTCTTCGCTCCCTCTGTTGGCTATCTTCAGAGCCTCCTCTTGCCTCGCACGATGCTCCGCCGCCTCCGCCCCGCCGCCTCCACGCTCGCGTGCGTCTCGCA
>JAHWLE010001442.1:0-11413 GCA_024679135.1 Phytophthora foliorum | reverse complement strand
ACCAGCTGCGCCGCCAGCAGCAGCTCGAGCAGCAGGACGCACCCGACGCATGGGCCGCGCACATGGCTTCGCTCTTGGCGGCCATGGAGAATCAGATCGCGGCGTTGCCCGTGGAGAGTGATGGTCGTCTCTTACGCACCCGCGCGTTGTCTGCCGCGGCGGCCATTGGCGAGTTCCGTCTCCCGATTGGAGACGCTGACGACCAGCGAGAGTCCGAGCCGAGACGAGGGTCTATCCCCATCATGGAGAACGAGGTGCTGGCCACGATGGAGGACACAGGACGGGGAAGTTGGGACCACATGTCGAGGCTGGTGCGGGCCGCCTCGGGACGGACGTTGGGGGCCTTGAATATCAGAGATCGAGGCCACTCGGTGCCGTTGGCTCGCATGAGCATGAGCGAGTTCGATGTGGGAGACAGTGACGGAATGTCGCTGGCTGCTGCTGCCTCTAGTCTGCAGTCTTCATCTATTAGTGTGGAGGAAGAGAAGGTTGAGAGAGAGAGTTTGTCGTTGACAACGTACAGGAGACAGGAGAGCAACAGCTTGGGGCACTCGGTGCCGAGTTTGCTGCGGTCGATGGTTAGTTACTTGGGACTTTCCATGGAGGAGACGTTCCTGTGTCAGATTTGCTACGACTACGCGCCGGTGAATACGTCATACTCGTTGTCCGTGTGTGGACATGTTTTCTGTGAAACGTGCATGAGGAACTATTTGGAATTCAAGGTTACTGAGGGACAGGTGTACCCAAAGTGCTTCTACGAGAAGGCGGAAGACAAGACGGCGTGTAAAGCGGAGATTGCGGTGGATGATATTCAGTCGCTTGTGTGTGACGAGGTTTGGCAGAAGTACAACAAATTTAAGTTCAACAAGGAGCACGAACTCGCCCGGCAGTGTCCGTATTGCGACCATTCCCAGATCTGCGCTGGAAGTGACCAACCGGAGTGCATGTGTGAGGCCTGTGATCGCGAGTTCTGCTTTGTGCACAGTAGCGCCCATCAAGGTCGTACCTGTGCTGAGTACGACAAGAAAATGATCGCGGTGGAGAAACTCAATAATGCACTGATCAGCAAGATCTCGAAGCCATGTCCTGGATGCCAGAACAACGTGGAGAAGACTGGCGGCTGCAATCAGATGAAGTGCGTAGTGTGCAATACGAGCTTCTGCTGGATTTGCCTTAAGATCATCGACGATAGTGTCTTTCCGGAACACTTCCAGGTACTGCAACCAGGAATGTTGAATGCGCTGGTGACTGGGTCCTGGAAGCTAACCATGTCTTGTTGTGGTGTGTATGAACCTGTGCTTCTGGTGCTACAGTGGTGGAATGTCCGTGGATGCGCAGGCAATCAGATGGCGGATATCGAAGGGCAAGGCGTTACCCAAAAGGGCATTGGCATGATCATGCGCGTGCTGTTCTTCGTGGTTTTCGGCCCGCCCGCATTCGTGATGGCTGTGGTGTTCAGCATCCTGTGCTGTTGCTTTTTCCCCTGCACAGCCAACGACCGCCTCACGTTCCGTCAAGCGTTCACGACTTGCTTCTGTGTCTCCGGCTACGTTTTGCTCGCACCCATTGTTCTGGCGTTAGGACTCGCTGCTCTGGGTGTATTTATCGGTGGTGTAGGGGCTGGAGCTGCAGTTCTAGTGTGCGTCTCGCCTATCGTCGGCATCATGCTGCTTTTCCGACGTGATTGGCGCAGTCGTCGACGGTCAAGCTCTCATCGCTCCAACCACGCCGAAACAGCCACAACTCGTGACATCGACGACACGAACGATCAATCACCCAGCGACCAAACGATCTTCCGAGTGTCCACCTAAACTCAAATGTGGACAGATCAGGGTCCAACTCAATATTTAAGTTGTACTTATTTAATTATATTCCGATATGGCTACATTTTCCATTGGTGGACGATGCCGTTTAGGAGTCTGCGGCCGGAAGAGCGTGGTAATGCGCTGGCGGCGCCGCTGTCTGCTGCAGCGCGAGATTTCTACAGTGAGAAACAGTCCAGTGTCTACACCACAGCCGCCAATGCCAGCATACAGAACGACTTGACGCGCCACGCTCTGGAGCTTCTGCAAGTGGAGTCCGAGAAATTGACACAGTCCAGAACCCGTGACGACGTGTTTTTCCTATTAGACTTGGGTGCAGGCTCTGGACTGAGCACTCAAGCAGCTCAAATTTGGTTCCAAGAGAGAGAAATGCCGGTGTTCACATTGGCGTTCGACATCAGTGCCTCGATGTTGGCGTTGGCATCAAAAGAGGATGAGGAGACGCAATCCTGTGCGGACTTTTACTGTGGTAATGCAGCACAGAAGTTCCCGATTCGGGACGGCGTGCTCGATGCTGCGATCGGGATCTCCATGCTGCAGTGGTTGCAACCGAAGGGACTGGAGGCCTGTTTTACGTCGCTGTTGAAGCAATTGTCGGGTCACCACAATTCGCGAGCGGTTTTTCAGGTGTACCCGTCCGGATCGGCGTACGTCGACATCATGGAAAAGACTGCATTGCGGGTGGGCTTTGACCGCGCAGAGGTGTTTGTGTCATTTCCGCACTCGACGACAGCGAAGAAATGGTTCTTTTGTCTGGAAAAGCGAAAAAGCAAAGAGGAAGTGAAACTAGGCGAGAAGACTTTGGAAAAACAGGAGCTCTGTTTGTTTGCTAGACGGTATGAAAGGCGTTGTGTGCTTCAATGGCTTGGGAAGGAGAGTGGTTGCGCGAAGGAGGAAATTCGAGATCGAGTTGCGAAGGAGCACGTGAAAACAGCGTGGCATATTTGGCGGAAGTACATACGATCGATTGTAGATGTGGAGACTGCAGCCTCTCCAGCTAAGAAGCCAAAAGTGATGCACGCAAAAGCCCAGCAGTCACTGGAACTTTACCCAAGTGACAAGGTTATCGGCCGGGCATTGCAAATGCAGTTTGAAGAAAGGGTTGGAAAAATTTCACTTGCCTTCCTGCTGGAGAACACTGCCGAGGTCGTCGACGTCTTGCACGCTGCTTACGCGGAAGCTAGAGAGATGGAGCTTGCCGCAAATTAGACAGACGCAAAGTGGAGTGCTATGAAATGTTGACAATCGCCCCTCTATTGTCTGTAAAATCAAGATGATTTTGATGATAGTCTCTTGAATCGGGATTATTCGTGCAGATGCCTTGGCGGAGTAGTGGAGTTTCATCGCAAGGGGGCGTTACCCGTAAGAAATCCAAGCTCACCAAAGAGTCTGGAAGCAACCTTTAAGATCTGCTTCCTTGTTGCAGCCTCATCCAGCCCAAACAGCTCTCGTAGATCACGCTGGAATTCTTGTTCAGCTTTCATGTTGCCAATCAAACGCTGAACCGAGCAAATTGAGCGTGAGTATATGAGCGACATGTTTCACTCCAAGCACACATGTACATTACCCGAATAGTTGGCACTAGTTCATCAATACGTGCTACTTGAAGAAGCTTCATGCTCTTGAGCAGAATTTCGTGGGCTTTGGAACCGGGAGGCTTCATTTGCTCACGGCGTGCGTCCAGCTCCACCAATACGTCATGAACATGAGACAAAATCTAGAAAGTATATCACATCTACGTGAGAACAACTTTAAATCTCGGAGTACAACCAGTTCGAGAAACAACAAACCATGTCTAAGGCTTCGTGGCACAATATTTCCGACGTTGAATCTGCTCGTATAGAGTAGAAGGCATCCTGCAAACAACACACTCATCAATCTTTGGCGTGATTCATTTTGGTTGGCGCGTACCTTATCAAAGCGCTTTAGAAGTTTCTCTATTCGCTCCACGAATCCTTGATAACTTGTTGACACATGAGAAAGTTGGCGAGCCTTTTCCACGCGACGAGGTAGCTCACCAACCTCGTCAACTTCCAATACGTAGCAGCAAGAGGCCACAATGTCTGAGCAAATTCGGCCAACACGCTCCGATACAATGGCCTCTGTCAAATCTTGCTGTTTCGACCCAGCGAAATCTAACGAGAGAAAGCAGTGTAGCTTTTCGTTCAAATACATGTGGTGTGTCACTGATCTCTCCGTTTTCACTCGTAGAGATTGCAGCAACTTCTCTTCAATGATTCTCTCTGATAATGAAGGCACCTTTCCAGCTGTCCCCTCAACTGGCTGGTTCTCGCGTGGTTCATGCACGCCAGCACCGGCACCTTTTACCCGTACCCGCAACTTCTGCACACGCCGCTGCAGTCGCTCCACTTCAAGCCGTGAAGTCTATGAAAAACACATAATAGTTACAGAACTCATCCGGTATCCCTGACATCAAAAATGCATCTCCGACGCACCAGCAGCTCGCGTCGGGACGGCCTGGCATGCACCATATCGCGCAGCTTGGCATTCTCGCGACCAAGCTCCCTAATAAAGATATTCTGCTGCTGTAGAAATGGCACTATCTCGCGTATCACATTCTCATCACTTTCATCCATCTGATTGCCGCGCTTTCCTCTCATTTTTTCGTCCCCATCTCGTTCATCCAGCACCTGCACGATTCGATCGATCTTGCGACTCCACGCGACGTGCTCCTTCCTCGCCTTGTCCACCTTCTTGTCCCACACAAAAGTCCCCAACGGGCCCGTCGATTTTCCATTGAAAACGAGAAAGCGAGCGTCCTCTTCATCCAGAAGGTCCTTGTCCTTGTCTTGGTCTTCCCACTTTAGCTTCTCCCGAGCCAATTCCTGCTGCAGACGCAGCGCAAAACTAGCATATCGCTTCACGTCACTCCGCGCAGCCTGACCACGAACAACACAGGTCAGCACTCGTCGATAATATCTCCTTTGTCACACGCAAGTGCCGATAACCTTGAGCTCAAGGCGCAGCTCGCGTATCTCTTCCTCCATGGTCGTTTTTCACATGAAAATACAATTTTTACCGGTAATTTGTGTCGTTACAGAATCAATTATTAGAGGGAAGTTGAAGTTCACCACTTGAACCAGTCGACCGGAAGCGTGAAGACCCCGTCCTGCCCCAATCCATACGTGCGACTGATGCACATGCTGCGCCCTTCAGTGTACGTGTCCAGGAAGTGCACCATCTCGTGCGGAATCGAGCCTCTGGAGCCCTGAGGAGTCATTCCGACCACAGATTTCAGCAGCTCTTCGCAGGCCACGATGGCATCTGCCACTGGGATCCCCTCATTGCGCGTAATAGCCTTAATACGCATAGCATCTCCACAGCGGGAGGAAATATACGCAAAGGCTTCCAGATTGGCATTGTGTGCTTCTTGTTGGCGGCGAATGTGTGCGCGGCTTTTGCTGAGGAACTTGACAGCTTCTGCATACGAACTGGTGAACGGTGCTCGCACTTGCCCGGTCTCCAGAACCTTCCACTCGTATGAGTTGTCTTCGATAACAAGCGTGAACTTCTCCAGCAATCCTTGTTCGCTGCCTTGGTAGTCAACATCGCGCTGCCGTATATTTTGCAAAAATGTACGGTATCCGAGCGCCGAGCACGTGTGCCCTCGAGATATGTTTGCTCCACCTAGCGCAGCGGTCGCATCCGTCTGCAACGAGGCCAAACTCTCGCGCGCTGCCTTCATAAATAACACCATATTCGCATCGATGGTCTCTAGAACTTGCACCCATTGCACTGGAACATCGGCCGGATTCAGTCCAATCCGATACTCGTTGCTGAAATCGATCCCAGATGGGTTGGCACTGCATCCCAAAACGACCGCATTAGCTCTTCAATGCAAACACAAGCAGCGATGGCGGAGGTTGGCCTACCTTATATCAATCGTCGCGCCGCGCAAAAAGCCTTTCGGCGTGAAGACGCCCTGCTTGTTCGCTCGCGTATATTTGCGCAGCGTCTGAAGTAGGATCATGATCGTCGTGTTCAAATGCATCGTAGACCATCCACACGAGAACAGCACGTCTTCCAATCCAAGCTCTCGCTTCAGCGTGCCTCTGGCCGATTGAATCGAGTTCCAAGCAATTTGTCGTCGCTCTTGGATCTCCATCGTTTCATCCTCCTTCATCAACTCCAGCAGCCCTTTCAGCGTCTGAATAGGTTTCTTCCTCCGTCTAGAATCCGACGCCGCGCGGTTGGCCTTGGCGTACATCTCTCCCATCGTAAACCCTCCGAAATCCATGCCACTCGGACGTCTCAATCCGTTCTGCCAGTCGTCCCGCCGCCTCTCTGTCTTCTTCTTAGCCCGACGCTGCTGCGGATCTGCACCAGCCGCCGCCGCCTGCTCTTCCTCACTCTCGGGCACTGCGACGCCGCATTCCCGCAGCACTGCGTTCATCTTGGCCTCAATATTGGTCGCCAGCTCCAAGGGGAACCGCTTCAACCTCTTCGCCGTCTCGTCCGTCACCTTGACACCCAATGATGGCACCATGACGCTGAAAAAGACCTTCTCCCTTGGAGCTCCCAGCCTCCTCCAGCCTCCGCTCCCTTGAGACGCGTAATGCGCGTCTATAAACTGGTTCAGCAGCTTGACGGACTGCAGATTCTCATCGTGGACCTGATAACCACACGATACGGCGTCGATAGAGCGTCATAATAGAGAGAAAGCGACGTGTAGACGCACCTCGGGCACGTTGCGGAAGTGGTCCGGGTGGACGCGTAGCAGGAACTGCTTGAGCGTCGAGGAGCGCTTGGCCATGCTTTCTCTTGTGTTGAGTATGGCGCAACTTCAAGTGTATCGAAATGACTGCTTCCGGATGGTGTGGTACAGGTGTGGTTAGGTGGCGTGGACCTCCGGAATCGGCTGTACGCTTTTGCCTCATGAATCGACTACGCAGTCACTATCCGAGGCTATCGAAAGCGACATGCCCACGTTCATACTCCATGACCGTTCTATTCTCGTGATCTCGACTAAGTACGCTTCAGAAATCGAGTTCTGCGGACCGGGTTAAACGTACGATCCGCAAGCCTTGCGTTTTGCTCCGAGCCGTCAGTCTCGAAATTCCAACGGTGGAGTTGATACCGCGAGTTCAAGTGTCCAGAAGCAGGAAGTGATGCTGGCGGCCGTGCGTTCCATCCAGAAGCCCGTGGTGAGCACGGGGCTGCGTGCCTTCAGCGTGCCGGCCTACAACCCGGACCTCAAGTCTCCGGTGGCCAAGCCCAAGGTACGAAGGGGGGAGCGAGGTTTTGGTGGTGTGGGAGCTCCGTCACTGACAATTTGCTGCTCGAGTAGAACATCAAGTACTTCAAGATCTACCGTTGGGACCCCGAGTCCAAGGAGAAGCCCTACCAGTGCACGTACCCCGTGGATCTGGACGAGTACGTGGCGCTGAGAGGGAGACGAAGAGAGGGAGGCTGACGGTTCTGTGCTTTGTGTTGCCTTGCAGGTGTGGCCCCATGGTGCTGGACGCCCTTATCAAGATCAAGAACGAGCAGGACCCGACGCTCACGTTCCGTCGGTGCGACGATAGTTTTTCTTTTTATTGGGGCTCTTCAGGAGGCAGCGTTCTGACGTGGCTTGTTGGTGCTGTGCAGCTCTTGCCGGGAGGGCATTTGCGGCTCGTGCGCCATGAACATCGATGGCGGCAACACACTGGCGTGTCTGAACCCCATTAAGAAGAACAAGGACGTGACCAGCATCCACCCGCTGCCGCACATGTTCGTCATCCGCGACCTTGTGCCGGACATGAACAACTTCTACGACCAGTACACGTCCATCAAGCCGTGGTTGCACTCGGACAAGCCGAGCGACCCCAACCACGAGCACCTGCAGTCCATCGAGGACCGCAAGAAGCTCGACGGCATGTACGAGTGCATCCTGTGCGCGTGCTGCAGCACGTCGTGCCCGAGCTACTGGTGGAACCCTGACAAGTACCTCGGCCCTGCCGGTATGCTGCCATCGCTGGCTCAACTTTGCTGAAGATCGAGCTGTCTTCTAACGATCGACTGTTTTTGCTTGCTTACAGTGCTGATGCAGGCGTTCCGCTGGATCGAGGACTCGCGTGACGACAAGACGGAGGAGCGTCTGCGTGCGCTGGACGATTCGTTCAAGCTGTACAAGTGCCACACCATCATGAACTGCACGCGCACATGTCCGAAGGGGCTGAACCCGGCGCAGGCCATTGGCAAGATCAAGAGCCGACTCGAGGGCCTGCACTGAGCTCGCGCTCGGTTGGCTCAGAGGCGCCGCGAGCGAGGTCACCATGCCAAACGTGTGATAAACAGTAGCCGCACAAAAACACACAAACACGGAAAGAAGCTGCAGCGAGAGGCGTCTCTATTCAGCCGCCGCGGCCAACCATCGATCGCAGTGTCGGTCGTGGCGCGCTCGTAGGCAAGAATTGAACAAAAATACAAGTTTCTCAATCCATGATGGAGGTGCTGTCTCGTTGAGGCGAGGAATTGCTTCCCTGGTTTAACATGTTGAAACGCAACTAAGCACTAAAACCACGTGTGACGCGCCGAGCTGTACGTCCGTTTTTCACGTTCACTCGCTCTTTTATGTTTTCTGGCCGTAACACGGCAGGCAAGCAAATGTTCCGCTGCGTATCTGACTTGAAAGGAGGCCTACATGCATGTTCATGTTTGTTCATTGTTGTGACTATTGGCTGCAGTGCCATAGCCAAAATCATGTCTAAATCGTCCTCTCCAACATTGAGCACTTCACTGACACTGAGAGGAAAAAAAACTAAAAAGAAAAAGCAATGTCGTAGCGGAAGCGCTTCTAACCCCGGTCGAGGCGAGGCATCTCCTCGATGCCCGGCCTCAGCTACTTCCGCGTCTCATTTTGTTCTGGTGAGAATCGCGACGTCAGCCAGTCCAGCTCGCGGAATTGATCGTACATTACTGCTACAGCGGGCCGCACCCGTCATACCGTCGCACTCACACGTTGACTCACGAATGCCGGCCCGTGCCGGATCTTCATCAAAGTCGTCTTCGTGCACGTCTTAAGGAAGTTCACAGTCTTCTTCACCCCCATCGTTGACGTGTTGCGACCGTTGATCTCGATGATCACGTCGCCCACGCAAATATGCCGCAGCAGCTCGCAGCAAGACTCCTGGCACACGTCCGTTACCAGCGGGTAGGTACCCTTCGCAAAACGCACTTCCTTCAACTGCAAGCCGATGCTCCGGTTCTCCTTCCACTTCACAAGATATGTTGTACTGTCGGGAGTGTCGGCCATCGTCAGCTTGGGCTTCGGTCGACCACGCACTTGGACTGTCGTGTTCACGGCATTTGGTGCGACTAGCGGGACTGTTAGTTCCTCCTCTTCAGTAAGTGCAGGCAGTTTGATCACGCCACGAGAAGTCTTGCCCTTCTTCTTATACTTGGCCAAATTGGCGTGCAAGGATTGCTTGGTTGGCTTTGGAGGAGTTGCTGCATCTACCTTGTCCTTGGGGACCTCCTGCATCATGATCTCGTTGTCCACGATATCAATGTCACCAGAAATGTCCGGATCATTCGCAAACTCGTCCACTGGATCAGATACATCTGTAAAGTCGACCTTTGATCCTTCTGCAACGCTTTCAATGGACGCGTTTCCGCTGTTGTCAAGAGAGGAGGTAGCGCTGGTGTCATGACTGCGTGCCTTCTGACGGTCCTCTTCGGGCTCAAGATCCCATGGGCTAGAATTCTGGTCACTGTTCGACGAACTGCTTTCAGTAACTTCCGACTCGGTTTCCTCAACAGCGATTCCCATCTCCACATTTGCAAGCATACCGACCTCCACATCGTGATCGTCTGCTGAGTTGTCTACAGGCAGCGACGGCAACACAGGCTCCGCTTCTTCAGCCAATTCTGCTTCAGCAAGCTCCGCTTCTTCAGCCAACTCTACTTCGTCTGCAGGCTCAGCCTCTTCTTCGCTTAACTTTGCTGCGTCGACCAGTTCCGCGTCTTCAGCTAGCTCAGCGCCTCCATGCACAGCAACAGACTCGAAACTCACATTCGCACTCGGTGAAACAGGAACTGCAATGTCAACCTCGTTGTTTTCGTCCATCGCAATTGCTGGCCCCGCCTTAATCGTCGGCGTAGGAATGTGTTCAGGCAGATCCCACGGCTCCGTCGGAGAAAGATGCGTTGGGTTGCTGACTGGGGACAATACTGGTTCCTCTTCATGCACAGCCGTCTTCTGGTGTTGCCGTTGCTCTTCACTGCTGTTGCGATTTCGCCTACCGTGGGTGCTTTCAAATACATTGTGAGTTTTAATCGGTGATGGTGCGCCCTTCACCTCAGTTGGAGAAGGCGTATCGTTTTCGTTATCCACAACGGGTGAAAGTGCAGGGTTACTTGCTTCACTGCTGCTCTCAGTTGCAACAAACGGCGAAATGGGCGAGGCCAACGGCGAACTGCTGACCTTAGGCGAGCTACCGATATTCGGCGAGGCACTGGGTGACACGCCGAATTTCGGCGAGATGTCAACTCTGGGCGAACTTCGTACAATTGGGGACGCACTGGCTTTAGGTGAGACGTCGTAATTGGTGCTTGAAACATTTTTTGGGATCTCTTGATGCCTTGATTTCGCGAGCTCTCCAGACAAAACTGGAGAACTAGGAGGAGGCGTGCGTCCACGTCCTCTGTCTGCATGGCGATGCTCGCGATGATGAGTCTCTGAGCTCATCTGACCTTGGGGGGAAGGTGGACGAGGAGGAGGCGTCCCTGCACGTTTAACGGATGGGCTTGGAGTACGGTTTCGGTGCGGTGTTCTGCTCTCCGCAGGTGACACTGATGATGACGCCGTTGTATCAACCGATGGTGTTCTGTTCCGAGATTCTGGTTCATGTTGGCGACGCTGTTGCTCTTGCAGTTGCTGTTGCTCACGCATTTGCTGCTCACGAAGCTGTTGTTCTCGGAGCTGCTGCTCGCGCTGCTTCTCACGCATTTGCTGTTGCTGCTGTTCGCGCTGTTGCTGCTGTTCTCGCATTTGTTGCTGTTCGCGCTGTTGCTGCTGCTCACGCATTTGTTGCTGTCGTTGCTGAAGCTGTTGCTGTACTTGCTGTTGCTGTTGCTGCCGTTGTTGTTGCTGCGGGTCGCCTTGCTTAACAATAACAACCTGATCGGTCGGCTGCCTTCGTCTGAACACGAGCCGGACAGGCTTGTTCATTTGTTGCAGTCGCCCAAAGAACGCTTCGAACGTGTACTCAGCCGAGCGGATGCCGTTGGCTGACACGAGCGTATCGTTGATCGCCACCGCGCGCCGCACCACAGGGTTCGCGCTGGGTGTTGATCGCGTCACAACAGGCAAGTTGGTCGAGCGATCTTCTCCAAAGAACAGACCCAACGACCCAGTCTCCCAGTACACTTGATACTCGTGCAGCCCGAGAGGCGAATGTGAAGCAGAGTGTGCTCCCGACCCGTTCGCTGTCACTGCATCTCGAGGTGAGACCTGGTGGTCTCTACTACCAGGAGCACGCCGAGGTCCCTGCGACGACCCCAACCGGTCGGTCGGTGCTCCATTTGCCGGGTTGGGCGGGCCCGCCGGTCCGACCGAGTCCTTCCCGGACGGGGCGCGCCAGAAC
>JAHWLE010001441.1:0-11414 GCA_024679135.1 Phytophthora foliorum | reverse complement strand
CGCGCTGCTGCCCGGCATGGTGAACGCGCACTCGCACGCGTTCCAGCGCGGCCTGCGCGGCCTCGGCGAGACGTACCCCAAGAACTCGGCGCAGAGCAGCTTCTGGACGTGGCGCGAGGAGATGTACAAGCTCGTGGGCGGCATGAGCGAGCAGCAGATCTACGACCTGACGCGCCAGTGCTTCTCCGAGATGCGCGACGCCGGCATCACGAGTGTGGGCGAGTTCCACTACTTCCACCACGGCCGACCGGGCGAGGGCAAGAACGGACACGCGTTCGCGTACGACGAGACGGTGCTGCGCGCTGCCAAGGACGTGGGCATTCGCATTGTGCTGCTGAACGCCTACTACGAGCACGGCGGCTTCCAGCGCGCGCCCATGGTGGAGTCCCAGAAGCGCTTCAAGGTGGACTCGCACGAGGTGTACTGGAACCAGATGGACGCGCTGCAGAAGATGTTGGCGGACGCTCCGACCCAGTCGCTGGGTGTGGTGGCTCACTCGATGCGTGCCGTGGAGGTCCCAGATATCGTCAAGCTGCACGAGGAATCGGTGCGTCGCGGGCTGGTCTTCCACATTCACCTGGAGGAGCAGACGAAGGAAGTGGACGACTGCAAGGCTGCACACAACGGAGACACGCCGATGGCGCTGCTGCTTAAGAACCTGAAGATCGACGAGAAGTTCACGGCTGTGCACTGCACGTGGACCGAGGCGGACGAACTGAAGCAATTCGTGGACAAGAAGGGCAATGTTTGCATCTGCCCGCTCACGGAGGTTAGTTGTGTTTTTTTTTTTTGCGGTTTTGCCGATGTTTGTTATGCTTACATGCTAGCTCTTTGTTTAGGGCAACCTGGGAGACGGTTTTCCGTTCATCGCGAGTTGCTCTGACCGTGTTTGTCTCGGCACGGACTGCAACGCTCGTGTGGACATGTGTGAGGAAATGCGCTGGCTGGAATACGCTCACCGCCTGCACGAAAGCAGGAGGGGTGTTTGCACTGACGCCACGTCGGAAACGGATCTGGCAAAGTTACTTTTCCGCTACGGCACCAAGAACGGTGCAGAATCGCTCAACCTGAAAGTGGTAAGCATTGCTCGAACCAAGCTAAGCTTTCGCGGAAGTGGTTAGCTTTTTGACACATATCGTTTCTCAATGCAGGGTGAAATCAAGGAGGGGTATGCTGCCGACTTCGCGCTGGTCGATATCGAGGAGGAGCAACTGAAGTTCTCTACCCCGTCATCACTTATGGGTGCGTTCATCTTCGGGGCCAATGGTTCAAGCGTTGTGAAGGCGACATCTGTAAACGGACAGTGGCGTGAGACGGTATCGAAGAAGCTCGAGCCGACGGCTGCTGCTAATGAGAGGGCTGGATCTGCTGTCTCCGATGAACATCAGGCCCAGATTGAGGCTGCTGCCGCATTGGCGGATGCCAACAGCGACGACGTTGTGAAGCTTGCTATTGGCCTCAACAGTATTGTCTCGACTTCTGGAGAGGAGGCTGCTGTAGGCAAGGCGATCGCCGACTGGCTGACTGCTCGAGGTTGGCGCGTGCACATGCAGAAAGTTCCTCCGCAGTCCGATGCTGCAGTGAAGGCGGACAGGTATTTTTTTTTCTCTTAGGCAAACTGAGTTCGTTTGTTGGACTTACCATCGTGTTCCTTTGCATGTGTTTAGGTACAACGTGTACGCTACTCGAAGCGATAGCAATACCCCGAGCCTTTTGTTCAACTCGCACATGGACACCGTTCCGCCGTATCTTCCCCCTCGGATCGACAGCACGACGCTCTACGGACGAGGTGCCTGTGATGCCAAAAGTCTTGTTGCTGGTCAAATGATTGCGGCACAGAAGCTTGCCGAGGCTGGCTTTGGCGACGATGTCCAGCTCCTATTTGTCGTGTCGGAGGAGACCGACCACAGCGGTATGAAGAAAGCGAACGAGTTGAATGTGAGGCCGTCTCATATGGTTGTGGGCGAGCCTACCGCTCTGAAAATGTCAAAGATGCAGAAGGGTGTCCTCAAAATTCAACTCACGCAGGAGGGTGTTGCAGCGCACAGCGGTAGGACAGATTGTGTTTACTTGGCCTGAAACTGATCGTCAACTAACCTTTTCTGTGAATTAGGATACCCACACTTGGGCGACTCAGCCATCGATCCGATGATTGACGTTCTGTACGACTTGAAGAAGGAAAGCTGGCCGACGACCGAGGAATACGGCAACACGGATCTCAACATTGGTCTGCTCAACGGTGGTCAAGCAGCAAACGCTTTGGCGGAGCAGTCATCGGCGATGCTCATGTTCCGTTTGGTGACGGATCCTGACGTCATTTACAAGCGCGTTGAGGTAAGAGAGATCAATGTGATCGGACCACCTTGTTTAGTATAGTATATTAACTGGTACATCTCCCATTGCAGGAAATCGTTGCCGGACGTGTGGGCATGAAGCTGTACACGGCCAATGCTCCTGTGCACTTGACTACCGTTGACGGTTACGACACGGGAGTTGCATGCTTCAACACGGATGTGCCTTACTTTGACTTCGATGGCAAGGCGTACTTGGTTGGTGCGGGTAGTATCACAGATGCTCATTGCCCGCGCGAGTTCATCATGCTCGAGGATCTGAAGAGCGTTGTTGGCTACTACTTCACGTT
Organism: Phytophthora foliorum; assembly: GCA_024679135.1. NCBI lineage: Eukaryota > Oomycota > Peronosporomycetes > Peronosporales > Peronosporaceae > Phytophthora > Phytophthora foliorum. The sequence continues at coordinate 8,773 of JAHWLE010001441.1, read as the reverse complement.
GGGCAAGCGGTTGATCGAGGTTGGTAAATGAGCTGGCTGTTACCATACACTTTGATTCAGGTCGGCCAGACTGTTCGCGTGGATAGAAGTTGTAGACGGCATGATCAACTAAAGGAAGATGTTCTTCACTGAATCTCGTATTACGCGAAAACAAGCAAAGCGCGGATGAACATTTGCTTCGCTACCTACGGTAATGGGCCTACGTTGGAGTCAGAGTCTTCCCAGCATGAGCTTTCAGATCGAATTGTATCGGATCCAGATTTCCCCACTCGGAACGCCACTCTATACTTCGAGTGGAGAAATCAACACCAGTGTTCTTCTGGTAGCTCTCAAAGCTTCGCACAGTCCCTAAGGCATGCTTACCGGCACTATATACATCTCCTGCGCTATCAGAAGCCCCATCGACGTGTAGCAAGTGTTTGACGAACTGAGCTGACGCTGCACGACAGGTTTTCGATTCCTCATTTTCCAACTCCTGGAAAACAGGGCGATACGCTCGCGTCCAGAGGTGGTAGACCACAGTTTCAGAAGGGGTGAAGAAATCCCACCCGGAAGTCCAGAGTCGCGCGGCCATCGAAGACTCTTCTCCGAAAAACAAGAAACGCAGTGTTTCGTCGTATGGTACTTCCGCAATCACTTTTGACGACGAGAATGCAAAACCAGCAGCCCAGAAAAGCGATGATAGTGGCCTACACAAATAAAAATACGCAATGGAGCACACCCGTCACCGAACAATTCATAACACGCAGAGGCACTCTAACTTATCCACCCACTTGGTCGTTTTTTTCGCGAGTATTTTGCTAGTTTGGCGCAGCATGTTGTTCTTGTCGAACGAGGATGCACAAAGGAGTGTGGGGCGGCACTCCGCTGAGACCTGTAATAGGTAAGAACAGCACGAAGAAGCGCAGTAAGATATCTTGTAAAAACGATTGTTTGGTGGCAGGTCTTACCTCGTTTGGGAGCGTGTAGCCTAGCGGATACGTCGTCAAGATAGACTTCTCCGACGAGCATTTTCCCAGCTCATCGATCAGGAAGCAATCCCATCCAGGACGGAAACGCATGTGGCTATCGATCTGGAGATAGTACTTTTCTCCCTGCCACAGTTTCTGTGCCTGGGCACGCGCTACGCATGGACCCGCAGCCTTCCGATAGTCCACGCAACGCACACGAACTTTGCTCGTAGAGTATTTAGACTTCAAGTAAGCATGGGTATCGTCTTCATCGTCAACCTGCAAGCAAATTCCGATGGAAACTCGGTCCGGAAACGTTGCTTGTGCCAACAAGTTATCAACTGTGTACCTGCACTCTGAGTCACGATAGCTCGGAATCGTGACGAAAATGACAGCATCCTGCGTGTAGTTAATCTGCTTTCCTGTGATTGAGGATAGTGGAGGTGGTACGGATACGTCTGCACTTCCTGCAAGCTTTACACGAGAAGGAGAAACTTCAGGTGGCTTGCCGTAGTACCATATTGTCACAGCCTTGCGTTCGCGATACGTCGGCAACACCTCGTGTTCGACATCAAGACTCCGGAACACCACGAGCGTATCCAATGTAGGTGGAATATCCCAGCTACTCTCTGGTAAGACTTGGGACTCTTTCAAATGAACGCGTAGCTGGCCGCCATGTTCAGTTTTCCACTGGTCGTTCAAATAGTATACACACGTAACGAGACGGACGAGCCCATCCTTGTACATTGCACCCCGTTCATCTCTCTGTGTGTTTGAGTATGTGTCAAAGTGCTTGACAAATCGGGCCCCATCTCCTGGCTGAACAGCACAGTACACGGACCCACGTCAGCTCAAGTCTACCAGAGACTCCAATCCCTACAACGTACGAAGATAGCAAACTGCGTCGACACAACGTTGCGCAGATCCAACTCGGTCGAGACCTTCTTGAGTCCATACACCAGAGATTCCACTCGTCTGCGAAGATGCAAAATTGCCGAACTAACGTTCTTCTCCCCTTCCTTGAGCGCGTTCAGATCGCGCGGCGTCTGGATCCATTGGATTCGGTCTCCTCTCACCGCCCGGTCGTTGCGTTCATTCTCTCCAGCGCCAATTTTCGCCTCGTGGAACGTCTCACTCTGCGCCAGCTCCGTCAACGCGTCTCTCACCTCCAGCGCGTTCTGTCGCCCTAGAAATCCCTCCTTCACCACGAACCCAGGAGACTCCGGGTGCTGCAACGCTGCAAACCATCAATATTACCATAAAAACTAGTGTAATTATCAATTATTGGAGCTTATAACCCACGCACCGAAGAGCTCCGACGGATTGAGGCCCAGAGAGCTCGGAATTGAGCGTTTAGCGCGTATCTTTGCCTCGTTCGTAGCAGCATGGATAGCAGGACGTTGCTGCTTCGGCGTCGATGCTGTAGGAGCGGTAGAAGACGGCAGTTTGGCCCCTAAAGAGGCCTCCACCAGCGCCTGAAGCTGCGGCGACAGCGTGTTCAGCAGCGTCTTCATCTCCATGGCGTCTACAATAGAATCAGACATCTGATTCTAGTATCCTTCTGATTCCACTAGAATCAGATTGTATATCGGATCGTTTGGTGGTCAAGGCGTTGTGAACGCGATGCGCAACTTGGTGTCGCTGCAGCGCCGCGTGTGGGCGCTAGAGTCGTCCTCCGCGCGCACCAACCAGTGCGTTGCGTTTGCCTCTATCCCTGGTGATTCACAGCTGTTTTTCTTGCGCGCTAGTGGCCGCATCGAGTCGCTGCAGCTCGAAGAAGAAGATGCGCAATGTTCATCCAAAGACCTGGAGCTGTTCCTGGATTTACGCGAGTTTGTGGAGGATGCAGCTGCGTCTGTTGGCTGCTGGAGGTGGATGAGCTACGTGGCGGAGCTGGGCGCGCTGGTCTGTGCTTCTACGAGCGGATCGCTCGTCTCCGTGGACGTGGACGCCATCGACGGCGAAGAAGTCGGCAGTGTGGACAGCGGCCTGCGAGCACTGGCATGGAGCGACAACCAGGGAGTGCTGGCACTTGTCACGGGTGCAGGATCGTTGCTGGTCATGAGCAACGATTGGGAGGTGCTGCACGAGACGGAGATCGAAGCCTCTTTGCCATCGGAGCTCGAGCTCGGCAGCTACGGACGGGAGGAAGAACAGTGGTGCTGTGAACTCTGCTGGCGGGAGGACTCCAAGTTTATTTCGCTAAACGTAGCGACGAAGGAGAAGCAGAGTGGAGCTGTGGTGCAGAAGGTGCTGGTGTTCACGGAGCAGCTGGAGTGTCACGCTCTTGGAAGACTTGAAGACGGACGCGCGATCCCGGAGCTTGGGGCGACGCTGCATTGGAGTCAGAGTCTTGCATTGATTGCAAGCTGTGAAGTGAGGAAAAGACGATTGGTTGTGGTGTTTTTCGAGCGCAATGGACTGCGCCACGGTGAGTTCGTGATCCCGGCGACGTACCGCGCACCGGAGTATCGTGTGGGGAGCGTGCGCTGGAATATGTCTTCTGATACACTTGCTGTGAGTTTGCATCCGACTGGTGGAGCTGACGGCGGCGTCAACCAGCGAACGGTTGTGCAACTATGGTCAAGGAATAATTACCACTGGTATTTGAAGCAGGAGCTCCAATTTTCCGGTGAAGACCAGCTGGTTGATTTCGCCTGGGATGCAGAAGTCGCGGGTCTATTGAGTCTTCTTACTAGCTCGTCACTTACACAAGAACTTACTCTCTTCGAGCATGAATTTGCTTGGGACATCTGCAGTGTCGAGGCCGAGCGTCCACAGCTACAGTCGCCTCGGCCATCACACGAGCGAGAAGAAGATCAAGAGGCGCCACCTCAACGGCAGAGTATCGCGGTGACCGGGATCATCGATGGGTCTAAGCTGCTGCTGACGCCGCTGCACCGTGCAATGGTACCACCTCCTTTTGCACTGCTTCAAGCTACGTTCGATACGGCAATCAACTCAGTTGTGTTCGATTCCCAAATCGAGGCTCTACTTGTGCTGCTTGCAAACGGCACTGTGGTGCTGGTGGAGAACTATCTCACTCCAGCTGATGCACGAGCATCGGCTGCAGGTTTGCCCCCTCCATCCTCGGCTGTAGCTCAAGGCCGCAACCCAGTTGCACCAATCTCGATGACAGCTATTGGGTTGCCTCAAACTATGGCAAATGACGAGCCTTTCACGCTTGAGAGTTTGCTCTGGGTTCGTTTCTGTGCCGACTCTCGACATCTAGTTTTTGCTGGCAAGAGTGGACGTCAAGACCAACTCGTGCTTTGCTCGTTTGACTGCCTTAATGCAGCAACAGATAGTGAAGCAACCGCCAATGTTCACAGTATTGGTTTGTTCAATATCCGCACAGCTTGCGAAGTACAACAGGCGGGTTCGAGGGACGATCAAGGGATGGCTGATGAGAGCTCGGTCTTGCTGGCGGTGCAGACGCACAGTGGTGCTGTGTACACACTGAGCGCTTTGTCTGTGGTGTCGTTGGTACCAACTCAGGTGTTGGGTAAGTTCCCAGCGTTCTCGCATTTAACAGTGCTCAATTGTCGTGCTGTCAAGGAGCAAAGCGAGTCGACAGATGAAGGCATTTTGGTCGTTGGACTCGAAGGCTCAAGTGCAAGGCTGTACGTAAATGGCCATCTTCTGGCGTCAGCTTGTTCATCATTCCACTACAGTGCGCTGCCTTCGGTGCTCTTGTTCACGACGCAAGGACGCGAGTCACAACTGCGTATTGCACCGCTGAATTGCCTACGTCGCTACCACCGAGATCAAGATTCGTCAACTGCAGGCTCCGATACTGTCACATTTGAATCGCGTACGATTGAGCGTGGTGCTCTCCTTGTAGCAACGGTGGGTCAGCGAGCCAGCGTCATTGTGCAAATGCCACGCGGAAACCTTGAGTGCATGACTCCAAGACTACTGGTGCTTGCCCTTGTCGTCCAACAAATCGAAACCCACGAGTATAATGCGGCATTGGAAATTTGCCGTCGCCACCGCCTTGACCTGAACGTACTTGTCGACTTCAACCCTCAAGCATTCATTGAAACCTTTCCGCGGTTCCTTGTGAAGCGTTTACTTTCGACAAGACCGGCTGCAGTCACCAGTGACCGGCTATGCCTATTCATCACCAACCTACACTCCGTTGACGTGTGGGGCACGAAGTACGGCCCGTTGCTCGAGCCATTTACTTCGAAGAAACACACTGATGGAATGCAACAAGAAAATGGTGTGGCATACGATGCAGATAAAGTCAATACTGTTTGCCAGGCGGTCATGCGGGCAACTCCAGAATTGGAGAGTGGTGGGGAGGAAGCGAAGGCCGCTCTATTGCTTCCATTCGTTACGGCTGCTGTAAAGCAGTCGCCTCCACGCTTCGACGAAGCCCTAGGCAAAATTGAGAATTTGCTTCATTTAAGCAAGCAAGGCGAAGATGCAAGCACTTCGTCACAGAACCGAGCGGCAGCAACGCGTGCTATTAAGCATCTCATCATGCTTACAGACGTGGACAGCTTGTACTCGGAAGCATTGGGGTTGTATGATCTGGAGCTTGTGCGAACGGTGGCTACTCATTCACAGCGGGATCCAAAGGAATATGTGCCATTTCTTGACGGTGTGGCGCAGCTTGAAAATGAAAACTGGCGAAAGTACACCATCGACGTTCATCTTGGACGGCATGCACGCGCGCTGACCCACCTAAGCGCCCTCATTAATGATACCAGTGAGGATAACGAGGAAGAAAAGAGAAGTCTGCAGACAATGGCACTGGAGCTGATCCAACAGGGCGAGCTGTATGATCAGGCTCTTAAATTGTTCCCTCTTGCAGCTGTCAAGCGTTCTGCGTCCCAGAGTGACCGTGCTTTCCGGCGACAGATTCTTACACTAAAAGGTGGGTTTCTTGAGGCTGAAAAGCAGTACGAGGCTGCAGCGTACGTGTATTTGTCAGCTTCAGACAAAGAGAAGGCACGAGGCGCATTCTTCGCGGCTAACAAGTGGCAGATGGCATTGGCACTAAGTGCTCGCGATCAACAGACTTCCGATAAGTTGCGCAGCGAAGCGTATGCAATTGCAGAGGAGCTTCTCAACACGCAGCAGCAACAACAAGGTGGATCTGTTGACAATGTTCTTGCTGTAGCAAGAATCTACGTCGAGTATTGCAATGATATTGACGAAGCAGTGGCGCTTCTAGTTACACATCAGCAGTGGTCAGAGGCATTGCGTGTAGCTTACCTACACAAGCGTGACGACCTGGTGGAAAGTGATGTGGAAACGGGAGTGTTGCAGAGTTGTGATGACGTCCAAGAGGAATTGGAACGCAAGGAAAAGCTGTATGTTAAGCACTGGAAGCGCTTGACTACTATTCGGGAGCAAAAGCGGCTTTTCAAGCTGCACGGCATTGATGGTAGCCGATGGGACCACGGTAATGGAGGAGATGGTGACACCGATGCTGGTAGCATTCGCTCTGGTGCTTCGAGTGCTGCGGACAGTGCTCTCTCCAATGTGTCCATCAGCTCGGTAGGAAGTCACAACAGTGCTGCTAGTATTGGTAATTTTTCGATGCAATCACTGTCAATGGCGACGGCTAGCCACTTTTTCGCAACGCAAGCTCTGGGAGATGCCGGGAAGAACCCCAAGACCAAGGCAAAGCACGGGGGTATCCCGTCACGTCGAGAGCGACGAAAGAGGATGAAGGAAGGCAGCGCCGACGAGGAAGCCTATGTTGCGCAGCAGCTTTTGGAATTGCGCCCCAATGCAGCCTTAGCACGCGAGGTGGGGGCTCTGCTCGAAATGTTGATCTTCTTTGGTCATGTGGAGCAAGCACAGAAGCTGCAGACTCAACTTGCTGGCTTTGAACAGTGCGTTGCGGACAAGAAAATGCCGGCGATAAATGGTATCTCTGGCAAAACTGCTAAGTACCAAGGTGATGAAGGCCAGGGAACTGCGGCATATCCCCAGTGGCAGTTGGACGCTTTACGAGGATAATACCACAACTTCAGTGGAGCATACAATCAGATTGCCTCGTCGCAACCAACGTTGGATACGACAGTTGAAGTCTTTGTCGCAGCTTGAAGCACTCACAAATTGTCGTCTGCGAGCTCAGCCGAGGTACACTGCAGACGAAACCACATACAGTTTGCACCTAACAAACAATTTCTCCATTACGCTGTAGAATGCAGTATCTGAAGCTGCCGGCATGCGTGGTTGCAGTTGTCGGAGAGTACGAAAGCTTCGTGCGGTTCTTCGTGATGGCCTACGTTCCAAATGAAGACGACTGCGACAACCCCACCTGCGTCGATACTGCTTCGAGGTGCCAAGACAATACACTAGACCCGCCGCGCAATGAGTTGACTACGCCACGCAATGCCGAAAAGAAGATGGCGAGAGTGCGATAAAACTCGAGAAACTTCACGAATTGGTGAGTATGCTGATCGCTGACGAGGTTAACACGGATTAAATGTATTGAATGTGACCCAGAACTTCTTGGTTTAGGGCTCTACCCGGCCCAAACATACATTTGTGCTCTACGGGTCGATGTTCTGGGTGGGGCCAAAGTACTCGTAGTGCAGCTGAGCCGCTGGCACAACCCACTGCTTGTTGAGCGACTTGTGCACAGCCGACATGAAACCCGCGGGACCACAGAAGTAGAACTCGCAGTCCTTGGACGGCAGCCACTTCTCTAGCTGGTTCACGTCAAACCTGCCATAGACAGTGTGGGCCGTCACCAGTTCGTTCTTCTTGGCGATACTCTCGATGTGCTCACCAAAAGCGCGGACGTTGGGACTACGGGCGTACTGCATGAACACAACCGGCCGCTTGTTAGCCTTTGACGCCACGAGGTGCTCAAGCATGCTCAGCAGCGGGGTGAAACCCACGCCGCCGCTAAGGAACACGAGAGGCTTGGTGGACGGCTTCTCCGTTTCCAGATAGAAGTGGCCGCACGGCACACCAACGTGCAGGATGCTGCCGACCTTGACGTCATTGTGAAGGTGCGAAGAGACTACACCAGCGGGGACACCCTTGTCAGCGTCACCAGACTCCTTCTTGACGGAGATGCGGTAAAAGTTTTGTCCCGGGGCGGACGACACACTGTAGTTGCGCACGATGGAGCGTCCCTTCTGGAGGTTGTCAAACTTGAGCGAGAGGAACTGGCCGGGCTGGAACGTCATGAGCGTCTTCGACGTCTCTGCACTCTCCAGGTAGAACGAGGTGACTTCGTCGCTCTCCTTGACCTTGCGAGCCACGCGCAGCTCGCGGAATCCGGCCCATCCACCAGGCATTTGCTCGAGATCGTCGCGCATCGTATCCTCGGCCTGAATAAGGAGGTCAGCGAGGAACCAGTAGGCTTCCTTCCACGCGTCCATGATCTCGTCCGTGGCGGCGTCCTTGAGCACGATCTTGATGGCTCGAAGGAGGCAGCCGCCGACAATGGGGTAGTGCTTGGCACGGATGTCAAGACTCACGTGCTTGTGCACCATGCGAGGCACAGCGTCGCCGAGGTTGCCCAGCTGATCGCAGTTGGCAGCGAAGCCAATGACAGCGTTGGAGAGCGCGGCGGCTTGACGTGAGACTCTGGGCGGTGCTCCGCCCTTGGTGGCGCCGTCGACGCGGTGGTGGGACATATTGAAGAGGTTCTGCACCTCCGGGAACTCGCTAAACATCATGCCGTACATGGTGGAAGTGATCTCGGTGCCGTGTTCCTTGACGACGGGTGCAGTGGCCTTGAGGATGGCGATGGTGGAGGCGGACATCGGCTTGGGGCCGGCGTTGCGCTTGGCGGTGGTCGTGCCCGCTATCTGCTGGTTGGGAGCCATGGCTATCGCTTGTTG
>JAHWLE010001440.1:0-11415 GCA_024679135.1 Phytophthora foliorum | reverse complement strand
CGGGGTGGCCCTCGTCGAGCTCGGGCGGCTGCACCAGCACGTGCATGGGCAGCGGCGGCATGGCTGGGTGTTACGCAAAAAAGGTTTTTTGCAGCTTGGCGCTAAATGGAGAATGGAAGGGTTACGAACTGGCGCGAATTAGGGGTCGAATTGGTGGCGGCGGCTCAAACGGCAGCTGGCTCGGGTTGCGGTCGGAGGCTGCGATTTAGTGGGCAGACTGTTTACTGCTATAGCCAGGATGTCGGATTCTCTGCGGATCTCGGTGGAGGTTGGCGCAAAATGCAAAAGCATAGAAGCAGAGATTGAGCGATGGGATCGGACCTTTCGCCGGCTTTTTGCACGCGAACTATAAGAGGTGCCACTGCGGCGAGCTCTATAGCAGCGCTGACTCGACCTTTTGCGACTTCGGAGCTTCGAGGAGCCCTGTTCGACGCTCCACTTGGCCACTTGATGCGAAAATGCCACGGAGGAGTGCGAAAATGGCAAGAAACAATCCGAAAGAATCGACATCTTCTGAACCTTTTTCATTCGGACTTTGGATAGACGACAGAAATCTCTATCCTCGTTGGTAGCGGCACTACCAGCGCTAGAAACACCTCGCCCTTTTACATGGCAGCTTGGTGCAGTAGTTGACTCCAAATGGTGGTCTTCAATTTGAAGCTACAGTATAATGTGCTTCGAAGTACTTCAAAGTACAGTCCTACATCTCGTTTTCGACAGGGTGGATATTATTTATACTCCCCATCTCACAAGTTTTGATGAGGTTGTACAAAACCATAGGTACTGTGTGTACAACCATCTTATTTATTAAGCCATACCCGTTATAATTTATCAGAGGTATGAAAAAACCCCGTACTCGTACAGTACTTAACACATCGCGACGGATAGGATTATGTGGCGCAGGGTGGTTCGATCGTTGGATTATCTCTTGTGATTATCCCTTGGCCCGAGCGTCATCAGCCCTCGACTGTTCGAGTTCCTCACTTCCTCATTCGCCTCGGTCCAAGCACTTTCGATACTATGACTAGTAATGCAGATGCGACCAAACGTCGACTCATTCTGTGGATCGCCTACAACGTCGTGCTCTATGGCGTCATCGTGGTCTCCGGTGCCATCCTCTTCATGGTCATGGTGGGCATGGTCACAGTCGGGGACAAGGACGACTGGACCGAAGTCAACTCCCAGATCCTCAACGGGGTCTTCACGTGGATGGCTCTGACCAATCACCCGTTCTTCCTCTACCGCCTCGTCATGACGGTGCAAATATTGGGCGTCCGTCGATGGAATTGGGTGGCTACAACGACCCAACGAGGTCGGGCGGCCCGTTATCTGAGTCACCACTTCCCATTGGTGTTCGTCGACACGGTCGTTGTCAATAATGACCACAAAGTTGAGATTACGGAAACTTTAGACGAGAGTGGTGTATACTTACTGGAGGACGAAGAAGCGGAAACTGTCGACGACATCGCGTACGTCCGTGGAGACGCCGAGAAGCTGCGCAACACGTTCGTGATGCTCAACTGGAACTGCCTCTTCCAGTACCCGATCACGGCCGTCATGTGGGCCTACAACTCCGACTCGCGCCCAGGGTTCGTCATTGGCGTCTTCCTGCCGCTCTCGTTCCTGTGCAACTTTGGTGGCCAGTACCGCATCTTCAAACTCAACAAGGACATCAAGGCGCGGCGTGCAACTGCAGTCGGAGGACCCGCGTCGGATGCCAGCGACCTGACCACGGCCAACTAGCTGCTGTATTCCTCCTGGGAGGCGCCAAATACATTATTGTAAAGCTCAACGTTGCTGTAATTCGCTGCTCTGGTCGCCAGGAGAGAGGCGTGCAGTACCAACAGGTCCGTAGTTTGTACATTTTTATCGCTGAACTCGTCACCCCAGCCGTCGAGAGAGCGGCATTGTCCTGGTGGAGATGATGCTTGACACCGGAACTTTATTCATCGGTCCCACCAAGTTGAAGACTTCACTGCAAGCCATGACACGCATGGCACAGAAGATGATTTTAACCCGAGGTTGGACAATGCACTTGGCTCGCAGGCTTCAGTTGGAAAAGCACGAAGACCAAGAACAGATACAAGAGATCAAGTGTTATTAGGTGTAGCCGAGTCTGCATGCCACCGGTGTGGGTGTGCAAGAAGAAGAGCAGATACTACAGATCACGGAACCAAAAGAGTCCGACGGTCGCATGCAGACCCAAGTTGATGATCAACGCCCATACATATGTATACACAACCTAGGAAACGGTGATGATGGCTCTAACATTTGTTGACGTGGTGGTCTTGTAGCTGACGGCTTTGGCTAAGTTGAACAACTAAGTCTGATTGACTCGCTGTTCAAGCCTGGTATCCTATATACTGCAATTTCGAGACTTTTGGATATTTCTTGTGTGCACAAATCACTTGTCTTCACTTCCAGAAAAGCTGAGTGAAGCGCACATTACCATCGTCAAGGCAACGAAGTTTGAACGAGACCCCGTGATGCCCACCCAGTCTGATCGAGCACCTGAGTTGGATGCAGCGGTTCTCGGCGATACTTTCGGCCGTGTCACCGAGCGACAGTGCCACAAGTATACAACGTACTGCTAATTGCTGTAGTCATCGACGCACTTGTGGTTTTCCTCGTGGCGAAAGTAGGCATCGTAAGTGTGGATTGGAGTTAGGTGTCTTCGCAGATCGTTACGGGTGTACTCACGTGGATTTCTATCACCAAGTTACATCTGCGGAATTATCATGACGTCACGCGTGCTGAAGACGAGTAGTGAACTTTTCAACGAGAGAACGTGGCCGAGTATTTGCGCTGCACGCTACTTGAGCGAAAAATTTCGCTTTCATTCATCGATGAAGCCGAGCACTTCGAGGATGAGTGCACTAACTGTGACCCGAATGTGTATGTTGCCAGCAAAAAAAAAATGGTTGGTTGGTTCGGGAATATCGTCTTCCTTCGCAACGATGCCAACCACTTACGCACCACTTGCCTCCTCTTGGGCTGCTTTTCCCAGCTTGGATACTGTCAAGCGTAGGGTTCTCCACCAACGGGTTAATTACAACAGGCCGTAAGAATGCTGTCGCCACGTCCCAGCTCCAAGTCTCGGATCTCGCTCAATCTTGAATTGAGCCAAGCTGCAGCAACAAGAATCTTCCTACTTGCGATGTCCCCAACCACCGCTGACTGTCGTCAGGTCAAGCCCAAGACTGCCGTCTACTTGAGCGTCATCGTGTCCTTGCTCCAACCTTTTCAGAGCGGTTGGTCCACGTCGCAGCTTAATCTGGCTCAGTTCAATGACACCACCGAGTGCAATGCTCGCCCTGTTGTTGAAAACACGTGCCTCATGTTCCCTGGGCACTCGAAGCTGGAATGGACTTTCGCCGTGAACGCGTGGATCTTCGGTGCTATGATCGGGAGTTTGTTTTGCGGGAAATTCAGCGATATGTGGGGTCGCAAGAAGCTGCTGTTTATCAACTGCGGCTTCATCGCTGTCGGAGCAGTAGTCCAAATGAGCGCCTCGAACATTTGGCCGTTTGCCGCGGGCAGACTCATCTCGGGCATCGCATCGGGTGTCGCCACGGGAACAATTGGCGCGTATGTGAACGAGTTGTCGCCACCGCATATGCGCAACGTCTTGGGTTTGGGTCTGCAAATTTCCGTGACGTTCGGCATTATGATGCCGGCCGTTGCGTTCTTCTTCGCCAACACAAGCTCCGGCTGGCGATTCCTGGCTGGGTTTCCGCTGGTACTGGCGGGATTGTTTTTGGTGCTTGCTCCGTCACTTTGTGTAGAGAGTCCTGCTTGGTTGTTGATGAAGAACCGACGCGCAGACGCTGAGCGCGTGATCACTCGACTTTACGGTGTTGAAAACGTCGATGCCGTGCTGGCATGGCTCGAAACACCCAAGGACAATGAGGAAGGGCTGATCAACGCGAAACAAGTGGAGGAATCGCTGTTCGACCCAAAGTATCACCGACAACTGGCTGGAGCCATCTTATTGTCGTGCTCGCAGCAACTCTCGGGCATCAATGCCGTGTTCTACTACTCGGGTAGTATTTTCTCGGACGCCGGCATCTCGGACCCGCGTGTTGGCACACTTGTCATCGACTTCATCAACATTTGGCCGGCATTCTTCACGGGCGTTTTAGCTGTCCGATTTGGGAATCGCACCATGATCCTGTGGGGACTGGCAGGTATGCTGATGATGGCTGTTGGCATGACGGTGGCGTTCCTCGTGAACGTGGCTGCACTCTCGGTTCTGTTCACGGCCTTGTACGTGATTGTCTTTGGCGTGACGCTGGGACCGCTTGTATGGGTGATGACTGCCGACATGTTCCCCGACTCGATTCGCGCGAGCGCGTCTTCGCTCTGTATTGGAATCAATTGGTTTTGCAACCTCGTCGTGGGGGTGTCGTATCCGTACCTGGCTGACGCGCTGAAGGACTTGAGCTATTTGCCATTCGTGGTGTTACTGGCGGTCTTTTACTGCATGGCGCTCAATTTGGTGCCGGAGACGTCGGGCAAGACAAGTGCGGAGATTCAACAAGAGTACGAAGGACGTCGCCGTTAGGTATATCCGCCATTGAAAATCAAAGCACGACACGTCGAGGTCTATACGGTTACTACAAACTGGTGGATAATGTTGTTTTTCGAGCCTCCCTCCGTTTGTTTCCCCTTCATTTTTGCGCTGCAAGCAAACCACGTTGCTGCCACCCCACTGCATATGAACAAAAAAACAAAACGGGCGTTCTCTAAATGGTGCTCATTGAAGATGGCAATAACTCGGCGGTACAACCATCTTCAGACGCACCTCATGCCGGCGCGCGAGCGTTTGGTAACAAAAGGAGTGCAAGTATTGCACGACGAGCAATTTGAGAAAATGGCGACTACTACGTTGCTGATTCCAACACCGATGTTGCCAATTAGACTCGTTCATTTCGCGCTTTGCCCAATGCTACCAAGTGTAGTGTCTGCAGGTAAACGAAGGGGAGTCAGCGAAGCTCCCTGAAGTTAGCCGTAGTCTAGTCGCTTGGAGGTAAAAAGACAAGTGAGCTACTCCTAATGATACGATCTCCTGCTTGTCTCGGAGGTCATCCTGTTTGACGTTATGGAGTGACCTGGAAGTCCTCAGCTTTGCTTTATGCATGCTTTGCTGTCATTCTATCTGGTCGTAGCCATCAGGCTGGTCGCTTGCCAAGTCGTGGAGAGAACTCTTTGAAGCAGTGCAAGAACTGCCATGAAACGTGTCACAACAGGCGCACATGCAGTAGCTATTTCGTTTGGGGCCCTGCATAGGGTCATTGTAACTCAGTGACGCAAAACCCACAAATGTCCATCAACGTGTAACGATGTCCGCTAGCAAAAGAGTAGCAGCTAGCGTACAGCACTTTTTTGTCAGTAGTTTCTTTTTAAAAAAAAATACTGACGTTTTAGAAAACAAAACGAACGAGTCAGTGCAGCGCAAACGTGCTATCCGTTTCATGAAGTAATCCTGAATCAGGATACCTGATCCGGGTAAATCCGCGGCACGGATGTGCTGCTCAATCTCGTGCGATGATGGTAAGGACCTTACCTTTCAGCAGCTACATGTACTGTAGCGAGTTGTAATCGTGTCGACCAGAAGACCGAGGTTTAGCCGACGGACTGGCATGACTTACTCAGTGAGTCACTGAGCCAAAACTTCGAACATCATCCTCACATCACCCGGCTCTATTTCTTGGCGTGTTGTGTCCGCTGCTGATTAGGATACTGTAGCACCTGCTTCACGTTGGTGTCAAATTATAATAGTTTTAAAAAGCGTACCGGATGATTTTTGAGAAGGTGACAAGGTGTACCCCTAATGTCGAAAACCGCTTTGATTGTTTAGCTTGAGATGTGCTCTGGCGACGGCTTTACTTGACAAAAGTATCGGAAACAATTTTGATGACGGCATTGTCCTGTACATCTATCTGATCACCGCAGGCGTTTACGTTCGGCTCTCGTGGATGGCGCCATACATGGTACAATACATGTAGGAACTCCTTCCCAATTTGAGACCCCTTCAGTCCGCAATTTGCTTCTCGTCTGCCACCCAAACCAACGATGCGCATTTGCTACATCCTGCTCGTGGCTGCGGCCACAATTCTCGCCAGCAGCGAAGCTACCACGACATCCGACCACATTAACATGTCGAAAATGAATTTCCAGGGAGTGAAGCCGATCGATGCGGGCCAGACGAACGACGCGAGTCAAAGGTTCTTGAGGGGGCGAGAGCATGTGGCTCAAGACAATACCGAGGAGGAAAGAGGTGGAAATGGGAACCGGATGGTATTGGATGACCTGTTCAAGCTTGGTGACCTGGTCGATACGAAGAAAGTGGGGAATGCGGCTGAAAAGGCCGCGCAGAACGCAAAACAGAAGGCTCTGTTCGACAGGATGTCCGCGAACCCTGACGTTAAGAACAGTGTCCTCACGCAACTTGCTGAGCGCGGTGACAAAGGCAAGTGGATGAAGTCGCTGTGGAATTGGTATCTACTGGGTAACCGAAAAAAGTTTGATAGGGCTGAAATAGCAGCAGCCATGCGGAAGCGGAATCAGCCCAGTACGAGTTAGTGATAGCGATGTCAAAATACCTTTCGATTCCTTTTTTTTTGTAAGGCGAGTTTTACTTGCTATATACCCTAAAGTAAAAGCCACAGATTTACTGAGGGATCCCGCGCACAGCGTTCACAATAGGTGCTCAAGTACAGTACTTGCAGCCTGTCTGTCTGGTTCTACGCTTGGTCATCTAGCATGGTGATCACTGCAAAACTATACAGAGGTCCTCTTCCGGTAAGCAAGTGCTTCCCTCCAACTGTAGCCATCCGGATACGAAACCCAGAATATACGCTATCATGTGGGACACATACATTTCATGTGTAGCACATCACTTTCCCCCACTTTTCTTTTTTGCCAGAACGAGAAGGAGGGAAGGCTTCCGCATTAATGAGCGCGCCCATCGACGACCTGCTGTACGGCGGGGACGACTCCGGGGACGAAGACGAGCTGCCCCGTACGTGTGACTGCGTCTCCTGTGTCCATCCATGCCTCTCGCGCCGCTAACCGACGTCTGTACGCCTCGCTACGCAGCCTCCATCCCGCCCATGCGCTCCTTCAGCGGCGTGCCGCTCTCCGCGGCGGCTGTAGCGCCCCCGGGGGGTCTATTATCGCCCACCACAATTGTACCCCCGGTGGCCAAGCCGCCCGCGCCCATCCGGCCGCAGCCGGTGCAGAACAAGCCGCTGACGCCCGGGAAACAGGCGCCCGGGTCGGGACAGCAAATGTTCCAGCAAATGTTCGCCCTGTTGAAGCAGATGCTGCCCGTGGAGCAGTACGCGACGCTGCACTCGGAGATGAGGAAGGGCAACGGAGTGAGCCTTTGTATGGGAGGTTCAAGGCAAGATCCAGCTCCTGACGATGCTTTTTGTATTGTTGTAGAACGACATCAAGTCTATTGTGGACATTATCAAGCGGATTGCGGGCGACGCGATCTTTTCCAGTGTGATCCAGAAGATGGACTTGACCAGGACCTTCCCGACGACCAATGCTGCGGTGAGGCCGCGCTACGTGTGAAGATTGGGGCTCATTTGCACCCTTGGAGCTGACTTTTTGTTGTATTTTTTGTTGTTTTAGGGAGCTTTTAGTGCGGTAAAGCCGGAGCCTGCAGCTGTTGGAGTGCCGACGTCGACGTCGCCTGGAGCGATGGGGAGACCACTTGCGGCGAGGACGGTAGGGATGACCCCGACGAGTACCGTGACGGCCACGACCACGGTGTCGCCGAAACCAACTGCTATTGCACCTAATACGCGGCCGATTGCTGCTGCACCGCCTTCGCTTGCAGCTGCGACCCCAGTAGCGATGCCTGCGTCGATTGCAGCAGCACTACCAACGCCGATTCTACCGCCACCTGGACTTGTTAGCGCACTACCAGGAAAGGTTGCGATGCCTGGAGTGAAATCGGAGCCAATGGTGGCCACAACTGCCGCAACAACGACGTCTTCATCGCCAAACTCGTCCTCAGCTGTTGCTCAATCGAGAAATGAGGCTCTGGAGAAGATCATGTTCGCAAAGCGGTTGCTGTCTCATGCGGCAACATGTTCGCTGGCCCACGGGGTGTGTCAGGTGAAGAAGTGCGACGACGTCCGCCGCGTATTCAAGCACAGTTTGTCGTGTGGAGGCGCAAATGGATGCTCGCACTGCGAACAGTTGAAAGGACTGGTAAAATACCACGCGAAGGAGTGCGCTGTTGGGATGACAGAACACTGCTCCATCCCGTTCTGTGATGGATTGAGGCGTACGTACGCTCAGAACCAAGCATCCTTGGCAGCGAAGGCGAAAGCAGCTGGCAGAAAACTGGGCGGTATGGGCAGTGATGACGATGATGACAACACACCTCTCTCCTCCGCTGTGAACAAAGCAAAGAAACATGCGAAAGCAAAATCTCCCAAGAGCGCTGCTGGCCGAGGCACTCCTATCCACGTACCGAAGCGAAAAGGTTCCCTTTCCAGGACAAATAGTTCTTCATCTCCTGGTCCTTCGGTGGTATCGACCACGACCGCAGCAGCTTCCACACCAGTCCCTCCGCAGAAGAATGTTACTGCCAACATGACACAGGAGTATGGCCGTCTGCTGCAGTTGATTCTTCACGTGGAGAAGTGTACCACTAGTGCTTGTCCTGTTGGCGAAGAGTGCGCAGAGTCGAAGACCATCATGCAGCAGATGAGCTCACCGAACCCACCGGTACGTAGTTGTTTTTTTGCTATATGAAGCGGTTGTAGCTCTAACGAGTACTCACTGTTATTATCATTTATCTGATAGGCCCGCGCTAATACGTACAAGCAAGTGTATGGGCACTACAAGACGTGCGTAGCGAAAAACAACACAGCCAATTGCCCCATGTGCAAGATTGGATTGCTGCCTATCCTGACGACGGCATCTATAGGTACTACGCCAGCGCCATCCCCTCATTCCGTGAAGGCGTCAATCGCACCCTCTGTAAACACCACTACAGTAGGTTCGGCTGTGTCCTCGTCACCTTCTGGAGGGTTCAACAAGCGCGGAAGCAGTGCCGTATCGCCTACGCCGCGTTCTCCTTTGAAGAAGCCACGCACTAATTCTACCAGCCGAGGTAAGTCGACGGCTGAGATTGCAGCTCAAAGTGCTGCTGCGTCGGAATTGGTTAGCCAAGAACTTGCTCAAGCAAGCGTTGCGGATATCCGGAGAGAGGCTGATGTTCTCACGCACACTAATATTGAGCTGGGCTCGGAGCGGCGGATCATGATGGAGGGAGGTGTTCGCCGCGTGCGCATGGCAGAACAGCTGCCGTGCCAGAAAGAAGAGTGGGTGGAGAAAGACTTATTTAATTCCGAGGCACTGCGAACCCAGATGCGCGAGGTCGGTCGACGATCAGGCGTTGAGCTGGGAGGACATACAAGCGAGGTGATGGCTTACGCTCTTCACGAGTACTTGAAGCAAGTTATCGAGGAAATGGTGGAGGTTTCTAAACAGCGCGGAGACTCGCAAGCCAAGTCGCTGGAGGCGTTGCAAAGGTCTCAGAGGGTAGGAGCCAGAATGGACGGGCGGCCAGGAAGCCACATGGAGCTCACAGCGACAGATATCTTGCGCGTGAGTTGCGAAGACTCTTTCACGAAGTTACGGCAGGAGGATCTATCGCTGCGTTCTCAGTTGTTGGAAGATGCTAGGCGCGAGGAACAGATCGAGAAGGAACGCGCTAAGAAGCGGAAGAAGGTCGACCGCAGCAAGTTGAACCAGGATGAGCGAGACGAGGCGGAGATGGACGTCGAGGAGTTGGCGGTGAAGGACTTAAAGGAGCGCCTGCTGCAACAGGATAAGGAAGGCGTGCTGAAAGTGGATGGTCGCGTCAACGAGAGCATTTCCGCGAAGTTCGCCCCGCGCGAGATCGACAACCAAGTTACCATGGAGGACGCCAACTACTGGCTGCTCAGCCAGAAGCCGTACATTCGCCCGAAGCTGTTCGTACGTGCCGAGGCCGCGCGCATCGTAACGAAGTCGCTTCTCTGAGCAACGAACGCAGGTCCACGAAGCAGGTCACCGGCAGACGAGCAGAGAGAAAGCAATAAATTAAAAAGCACCCTGCTGGCACTTCGCAGCGGATGGTCTTTGATTGCTGGCTATTCGAAGCGCGAGTGGATCCGCACCTCGCCTTTCTTCGCGGCCTCCGGGATGTTGGCGGTGCGGAACGCGTACACATCGGACTCGATCATTGAAGAACCTGAAGAATAACATTTTGAAGAGAAAAAAACTAGTTAGCAAACAAGTTGGCCGTTTGATTCTTGGAGACAACTTGTAATACCTGGTATGGCAGAGGAATCAGCGACGTATATATCTTGGCCATCGTTGCGTATCTCGACAAAGTGTGTGCGTTGCTTAACGCCCTTCGACTTGAGTCTGGGTGAGGACGGCTGCAGTTTCCCGGATGGTGTCATGGCCATATCCACGCCTTTGTAGAGCCCCTCACCCGTCTCTACTGCGATGTGGTAGGCGTGCCACGGACACTTGATCGTCGTCTTCCCGCCCATTTCCTCAATGTCTCCATTCACCAACGGGCCACCGTGATCTGCAGTAAAAACGATAATGAACGAGGTTAGTACAGCACCACCACCAGAACGTGAGTGCCTCTCGTACGGTAGCAGGCTTGGTCCATGCAGAAAACTTGTCCTCGGATATTGAGCAGCATGACGCTACGATGCGAACTCGGCAGCTCCGAACATCGCTTGGATCCGGACGGCAGCTCCGAAAGCGTGCACACAAACTCGTACGTCAGCAGATCCGCAGACATCGCTGCCAACCCCTCGTTTAGCGTAACCCCCTTTGTGAATCTTCAGAAGTAATTAAATGGAGACATACTGTACGTAGGATTACGCCTTGGTGGTGATTAGTCTCGAAGTTGAAGGTGTTCAAGTCTTAGTTGCGTTCTTCGATTTTTGGCAGTGGGGCGATGATGGCATAATGCTTTGACTTCTTGGTCGAGAAGTACGATCCTAGCTTGGTGAACACGCCGGCCAGCACGGACGCGGCCATCAGCGACATCGCCCATATCAGGTAACCTGCTCCGTCGATGATACTTCCCATCATGACACCTGACAGTCCTGTTGAGAAGTAGCCGACTGCAGTCATGATACCTGCAGCCCCAGCCGCGATATCACGAGGAAGATCAGAGGGAACCGTGTAACTGAGAAGCGTATAGTTGCCCAGCAAGAAGACACTGGAAAGGAAGATGAGACCACTGAGCATCGCTACGCTGCATGTGGCGCTGACGAGATAGATAATGCCTAGCATACATGCTTGCAGCAGTGAAAAGATGAAGATGGGCATTACCCGGTCCGAGTGGAAGATCACGTCGCTCAGCCAGCCGCACAGAAT
>JAHWLE010001439.1:0-11440 GCA_024679135.1 Phytophthora foliorum | reverse complement strand
AGCGAGAGGCGGCGAGAGCATCTCCGCCGGCGTGCGGCTCACGTCGCAGCGTCTCGCGGGGGACCTGTCGGGGATGCAAAAGGCCGTGCAACAAGCGCTCTTCGCCCCGGCGGCGCTCGCGCAACGACAGGAATGGGTCAACGACGCGCAGCGCACCAATTGCTCGCTGTGCGTGCAGTCGTTCGGCATGTTGAAGAGGCGCCACCACTGCCGCGTGTGCGGCGAAGTCGTGTGCTCGGCGTGCACGGTCTTCAAACTGGTCAAGGGCGACCAAGACGTGGCGGCGAAAGTGCGCGTCTGCAAAGCGTGTTTAGCGAAGAGCGGCAGCGCGAACGGCAACGCGAATTTTGGAAGTACCATGATTGGCGGGTTCTCCAACGCGGCGGCGGGCGCGCGGATGGTCAGTAGCAATGGTACGGAGCTAGAAATGAACGGAGGAGGCTCCGTCCCGACTGGACTGGGAGTGGGCACCAGCATTGGCAGCACAAGTTCGCTCACGTCGGATGAGTCACACAGTCCGCCCAATGAAAATCCGGCTTCGGCGACTCCCCCGTCGGGGATGCCCTACAACAAGGGGTCAGCTTTATCGCTAAATGACTTTGATCAAATGAGTGACGACGGAGGTAGCAGTCCGCCGCCCTTGCATAAGCAAACGTCAACAACTTCAAGTCAAGGTAGAGGAACGGGCTACGAAGGTAGGCCGATCGGTTCCATGGGTAGAACTGCGTCCAATGCTAGTATTGCCACTAGCAGGAAGAAGAGCTCGGAGCGCCGTATCCATTACTTCAACGAGGACCTGGAGGAGATCTGCATGCTGGCCATGGAGACGCTCACGTGCCCCATGGCAGGCATCCGCACTGAAGATTTCGAGCTCGTGAGGTATTATGACGGCAAGCCGGCGCCGGGCCTACCTCGAAGTTTGCCGACCTTCCGACGACTGGCAACTCGCGGGAAACCGTGCATCGTGCTGGACGTGAGCTCGGACAAACGTATTTCAGGCGACAAGCGCTTCACGGCCAAGCTACAATTTTTCGTGGGTATTCCGCTGCTTGTTAACGGTGAAGTGGTAGGCGACTTATGCGTGGCGGATCGCTACGCCCGTGACAACATTGACCACAAGCAGGTTGAGGTGCTCAACGTGCTAGGTGAGACGGTGACGCAGTATATGCAGTCGGATGAGTACCAGGAGGATCTTATGGAGTTCAAGGCTGCACACTTAGCTCGCAGACCCCCTACGAGTGGTTCCGCGCCCACTTCTCAGGCAGATGAAGATGTTAGTGCTCCGGCACCAAGTGCCAAGGAAGTTGCGTTTTAAGGTATAGCGGTGTGGTGAGGGAAACTGGGAAACGTGGACACTCTGTGTCGGTGGTTGGCAGGCGCTACCACTCGCAGTGTATATGTGAGCCTGCCAGGCAGGAGGATACGGTTGTATGCGTGCCAACCTTCTGCCTCCTTGTCTGCCGCTTGAGCGGGGTACGTGAAAATTGTCAAGGGGAGCTTTATAGATTCATTGGTAGCTGTCCGGTTGGATGGCCTTGCGGATTCGGAGTTGCCCCCAAGTGATTAAATATTTTCCGGTTTTGCCTAGTTTTGCTGGTTGTCTGCATACCCGTGGCGTGTCAGGCATGTTCTCATTGCTCGTGTCTGTGGTCTTATGCAGCATTGCAGCTAGGTTAGTTTCGGGCTGACAAGCTGCCGCCTCCGTGTCGTCCAGGTTGAGGCCTTCTCCCATCAGGTGACCGCGGAGGTGATCGTGACCGGGATGACGCTATCCTTGCTGAATCGTGTTGCGAGCTATCGTCATTCCAACAGTACGGCCAAGTGTCGCGAATATGCTGGATCTCTTCCTGAACGCTTCGCGTTTTAACGTTGCTGTCATTCCTTAAATGCTGTCGACGTTGCTGTTCAGCCTCCTCTTGCCGACGCGATATATGGGACGAACGCGTGATGGAAGTCACTGCTGACAGCAGCGGCACTGGCCGCTTTCCTGATGGGGTCGTCTGCAAGACAACAAACAGAACCAGTCAGTTCGTTGGACGAGTAATTGACTTTCTGGATACCTACAACTGCTTACCATGGGTCGCTGAGGGAGCCTAGCAGCTCGACTTTTCTCGGCTTCCTGCCACTGGCGAGTCACGAGCTGTTTACCAAGACGTCTAGGACTGAAATCGTCGTGATCATGCTCACGCAGCGACGGGAGGTCCATTCTGCTTGAAGTCATGGTAGGTTGTCGAGAAGTTTTTGGGGAGGTGCTGTCTGGACTTCCTGAAGACTGTGCGACGCTGATGCGATGCTTACTTGCGGTGCGGCCTCGTTCCTTCTGTTCACGCTTCTTCTGCTTCTCGTCAAGCATGTAGTACGATGGAAGTTCCATACAAAGCTGGTCACCCGCAACATGTGTGCGTCTGCCACATATCAAGCAGCAGTTCCCACTCAATCGCATGAGTTTGCGTGTGATGGGAACACGCAAATTCGGGTACTGTAAAGCCTGCAAGATGCGAGTCTCGCGCCAAGCCTCGCGAGCTTCGGCGATGGTTCGGAGCCGTCTTCGAGTCGAAACAACGTGAGATTTCAACTCCTTCCCACCAAAATGCAGCATGAACAGTTTTCTCTGTCGAGTCCAAGTGAGCGACAACAAAAGTGAGCCAAAGCGAAACGAGTACTTAACTATCAAGCTGAAATGGCATGGTACCGTGAGTACAAGACAATCTACATCTGTGGTGGCGCGGATGTCCACGGGACACATTGATACTTTCTTCTCAGCAGCGAGATATTCGCCAGCCACGTCGAACTTGCCCAAAAAGGTCAGCTCGGCCGTGATGCTGCGCTGCACACCTCGCACCTCACCCATGCTGCAATAATACTTTCGTGAGACTTCGCAAGATCAAAACAGTAGAATCGGGTTGGGTATACCTCATCTCGGAGCTCTCGTTTACGGTGAGATTCACGCTTTCCACAGCTTCGCCTCGCAAAAAGACAAAGAAGGAGTCCGCATCGGCACCTTTGCGCGTCAAATATTGCTGTATGGATCCACGACGGCCACAAATGAGCTGAGGAGGTAGACAAAAATCAGCTTGCTCAACATACCCCGGCGGAGATGTTGACAAGTTTCATGGAATTCACAATGTGCATGAGTTCTACACAGCGTGACAAAGTTAAGGTGAAAATTTAGGCGCCCAATTCGAGAGCGGACTGCATGGCAACGTACGCATCTTGGTCCAGTTCTTGAAAATGAGCAAATGCTGCAAAAAGGCGATGTTGTCCGTGATGGTACCCTGCCATAACCCGAAGACGTCAAATAGTTAGAGCACGCTCGTATTTGAACAGTGCCACGAATACAGCATACCTCGATGGTTTGGCTACGCGTCATGCGCAAGTACGAAGCAGCCGTGAGCACTATGAAATTTGCCATTTGTGCCTGCTGGTCAACGATGACCGTTGCGCTACGCTTGGAGTCAGGTTCGATGAGGCACAACTCTCCGAAAGTTGCTCCGGGCGTTAGTGTTACTACTTTGTTGCCGTACGTGATAGGCGTATTTGCTGACTATGACAAGCAAATGATCCGTGAGCTAGTAATTCGCTGAAGAGCGAAAGCAAACCACTTTGAAAATCAATCGCTTACAAGACGACGCATGCTGGAGGAAATAGAGCTTGAACGCATGAGGCGCTGGTGTTTAACTTGCTCTTCTGGGCTGCGCACATATACTGATACTAGGCCACTCATGAGAATCTACAAGCAAAACACACGACAACTGTAAGAAAAAAAAATGGATACACGAGCCGTTTGTGCGTACGGCGGAACGTACGAAGCATGTGCTGCCCTTCTCGCCCTGATTAACGACGACCTGGCCACTGTTGAGATGCAAAAACTCCATCTCCTTGCAAAGCTTTTTCGCAGACACTTCGGACATGGTTGTGAAGAGTGAACTGAGTTTTTCCTGGCTCATGAGCCATTGATACAACATTTTCACGTGTACACAGGAGACGCGGTCAAGGAATACCTGCAACCTAGCAGAATAATATGAAAAACAAGCAATTGATGAACTCGTTCGGGGAAAGGATATCATTATCGGAGCGGTCTTCAGGCGGCTTCTTCAGCATGCTGCAAACGAAAAAGTAAGCGGTCAACACTTGCAAACTGTAAATCTGTCTACAACGACACCACCGATTGCAACTTACTCAATGATGCGCTGGACCTTCGCTGTGATAGTCATGAGTGCTGGGCTTGGGATGATCTCTCGACGCAACGCACTCCATTTGCCTGCTTTCGCGAGTGAAGCGTGCGGCACCGTCGGCTGTTCCGTGTGCTCTCCTTTCTCCGGCGACGACGGTGCTTTCTCATTGTTTCCAGTCCATGCTGTCGGTGTTCCAGGTGTGAGACTGGCTGCTGCCCCACCTCGTCGAGCTATCCGAGACAACCTCGACCCTCGTCCGAAAGCACTCTCAAGAGTTGCAGTGGGGTTGGAGACCGACGAGATTGGCGCTCCGGATGGCAGCGCAGCCATTGCAAATATGAAGGACGAGCAACAGAGTAAAAGCACGAACAATGCTCGACGAGTGCAATGACGGACTATTCTCGGAAATACGTTGAAGTTTTCTGATAACCTGTCGACGAAAGTCAAGAAGCACGACAAGACATCAGCAGCATTTACCATCTATTGCATTGAGCGAGCGAGCCACATCAAGTGACTATGAAGCTTCATCGTTTCTCTACTTTTTGCTAGCCTTGACCAACTTGTATGACTCGAGTCGAGAGGTCGGCAGACCGGTGGATGCGTATGAATTCTTCTCAGCACCACTTTTCTTCTTACTGCGACGCTTCTTCTTCTTCTCGGCAGAGGACTTCTCCTCGGCCGATTCGGCGCTTGCCTTCTTGGCCTTCTTGCTTTTGGGTTTGGATTCCTCCTCGTCGGCCTCAGGCATCGCCTCGTCCTCTTCTGGCTTCGCTTCCTCCTCCTCGACAACCTTCTTCTTTTTGTTGCGTTTCCGCTTCTTCTTCGGCTGGTCAGCTTCGCCATCTTGTGCTTCACTAGTTTCAGCAGCTTCCGTCTTGTGCTTGCGCCTACGGTTCTCCTCCTGGGCTTCGCGCACACTCTTCTTGAAGTTCTTAAGCCGCTTGCGGTCCACAGAGTATTCCATGTCCGTGTATGGCGCCATGCGCTTGAGAGACACAAGCTGCTTGAGATCCTTGTCGTCGGCCGCCATAATCTCGTCCACAGTGAGGCCGAAATCGTTGTTTAGAACCTGGCGGTACTTGAAGCGACACTTGATATCGCCAATAAGGTCCTCGTAGTCGAGACTGTACAGCTCATCCAGGTACTTCTGCTTCTCTCGCTGCATCTCCTCCTTCGTCATCTTCTTAGGTGGAGCTTCTTCCTCTCCAAGCTGCTCATCGTCATCTTCTTCCTCGTCTTCTTCTTCGTCCTCAGTTGTCTCGCTCGTCTTAACTGTATTCTCTGCCGACTCCTCCTCGTCTTCCGGATCGACGGGCAGACCAGCAAACAGCTCCTTATCCTCTTCTTCATCCCACGTGGGCTTCTCCATATCGTCGTCGTCCTCATCGTAATACTGTTCGTCGAAGACGGCCTGCATACGCTTGTCGTACTCCTCCGGGTCGAAATCGCCTTCCAAGTCCTCTGGCTTCAGTCCAACCGTGTCTTTATCCTCACCCATGAGCCGGGCCACCTTCTTCAGCTTGTGCTGAATCTCCGCCTGCTTAAGGTTCTTCAGACGACGGAGTTCCTCTTCCTTTTTCTGACGCTCCAAAGCCTTGCGCTCCTTACGCTCAGCACGCTTGCGCTTACGCGAGTCGTCCTCACGACGCATTGTGTCTTCAATACGACGCGCGTGCGTCTGGATAATACTACCGCCCTGCTCCTCGAAGCGGAAGTTGTACGTGTGCTCAAAGTCCTCAGCCTTCTCCAGCTCCTCGGCGTCCTCTTCGTCCTCCTTCACAATCTCATCATAATGAGGGACGACGTCCGTCTTGTCCTTCCAGCCTTCACTGCTCAAATAATGCTCCAAAAACTTCTCCGGGTTCACCTCGTCCTTCTTGAGCTTCGTTCCGTACTTGCTCGTAAACTCCGCAAAGTCCTCGTCCTCCTCTTCCTGCTCACCTTCGGTTTTCTTCCTCACGGCGAACAGTCCTCCATCCAACTCATCTCCCTGCTCGTCCTCTTCCTCGTCACTGGCGCCCTCCTTCAGCGACGTCAAAAAGTCCTTCTTAATCTGCGCCTGCTCCTGCGCATAAGTTTGCACAGGTTCGCTGTCCTCGTCCTCGCTGCCACTGACGTCGCCCGCGATCACCTGTTGCCGCACCAAGTCCTTGTAGTACAGCGGCGCTGAGTCCTTCTTCTTGCTCTTCCTGCTGTCTTCCTCCTCACTCTCCGCCTCTTTGAAGAAGGCAATGGACGAGTCGTAGATGGCCGGGTCCTTCTTGCGGATGAGCTTGAGCGTCTTGCTGATATCCGCGTCCAGCTCGCGCGTGAGCTCCTCTCCGTCCTCGTCCTCCGTCTCCGAGTCCGACTCGTCGACCTCGTCCCAATTGGCGCCGCGCCGCTCGAGCGCCGTGAGCTCCTCCTTGCGCTTGCGCTCCTCGAAGGCCTGCGCGAACTTGTGGTTCACCTTCAGCTGCACCTCGGGGCTGCTGGGGGACGCAGAGCGCGCGGATTTCGAGGATCCTTTGGACACGAGCAGCTCGTCGTCGTCGTGGTGCGTGGAGGAGGATGCAGGCGCTGGATTGGACGCCTTGGAGCCCTTGCGAGAGCCCATGATGTCTCGGCGATTGATACAGTGCTAATAGGATGGATGGACGTCGGATGAGGAGGTACTGTGGACAGCGGTATAAGTACGATTACATTCGCGACCTTTCGTTGGAAGTACACATTAAGTACGATTGTCGCAGTGGTGCGGTGAAAATGGACACTGCTGGACGCTTTGTTGGCGGCGGCGCAACGGTAACTCTAGCACGACTTGGGCTAGAACTACAGCTGACACAATGTGTTACATTGAGTTAAAAGAAGCAGAGATGCATGTACGTGCTGCAGTCTTCGGTTGGAGATGAGGGGATGAGCGTGGGGGAGTGTGGATCCCCGAGTCTGCTCAATGCTGCAGACTGCAGCCTGCAGTCGTCATATCTCCGAGGTGTATTGCCGATTACGACCCCAGCGGCGCCTGCAACGAATCATCGTAGCCTATGATTTCGGAGCCAATTGCGCAGATTGCCAGCAAGTCACTTCAACACGAAGCGGCTAAGGTCGGAAGCGAGCAAGGGCCCTGCGAAAATGCTCTCCAATTTTCGGCATACTGGGGCCAAGTCACTTGACTCGCGTCGCGCTGCTTCTTTACTTTTCGGCGGGTGTTCTCCACGCAAGCTGGTGGCGGAGGGCGCTCGCCGATGCTGACGTCGAGCTTTACCTTCGAGAAAGTCCGAGAAGTTGACTTGCAACGTATCCCTCGAGCAAAGACTCCACTACATGTACTGATGCCAAACCACGGCAGCAGCAACCTGCCGAACGAGTCCGTTCACATGGATCCTAAAGGGGCACACCTGGCCGCTTGGGCGCAGCGTTCACTGCCAAACGCTGCCGCCCCATGTTCCCGGATTTGACGCAAAAAACCACGCGGGAGGTTTGAGCACTTCTAATCAAATACCCTGTCTTATCTGTTCTTAGTAACGAGGGAGTGAATTGCCAAATCGCTGCGCTCTCGTTGTAGTATATTTTATCCCTCTGAAATCGCTTTGCCTACCACTCTGCACATAACGAGAGAAATAACTGTACCTCTTTTCGGCCAAGTGCGCCAACACCAACCAACGCGTTCTTCTCTCTCCTTTGTGTCGCAGCCCCTCTATGTCAACGCCAAAAAGGGCCAAGGAGAAGGCCTGCAAAGTCCGACTTGCTCTGTTCTTTTCTCAGACGACAAGAGGAGAAGCAGAACCGCCCGGCCAGTCACTTTTGGCGAGGGACCAACCGCAGATACCCCTCCAGCCATCAGCACAGCGACAAGAAGCAGCAGCACAGCGACCGTGATCCCCCGGTCTAGATGCCCATGATGCTGGACGACACGGCCGAGTCGAACGACGAGCGCGGGCGCGCCATCGTGCAGACGCTGGCGGTCGTCGTCGAGTCCATGGTGCACGCGAGCGACCGCATGCCGCTGGGCTACTACCACAAGACCAAGTTCGAGGCCTTCCGCGCGCCGGGCATCTCGGTACGCGACTACCTCACGCGCATCCACAAGTACGCGAGCTGCAGCCCCGAGTGCTTCGTGCTCGCGCTCGTGTACATGGACCGGCTGCACCAGATGCAGGGCTTCGTGCTCACGGAGCTCAACGTGCACCGCGTGGTCATCACGAGCGTCGTGCTGGCCGCCAAGTTCTTCGACGACCACTATTTCAACAACGCCTACTACGCCAAGGTGGGCGGCGTGCCCTGCCCCGAGATGAACGAGCTCGAGGTCGAGTACCTCCTGCTCATCAACTTCAGCCTCCACGTGAGCAGCGACACGTACGCGCGCTACTACAACGAGCTGGCCAACCACTACATGTACACGCGCGTGCGCAGCTCAGCGCACTCGCCGTACTACCAGCTGCGCCACTTCGTGGCTGCCGACCCGCAGCACGAAGGACAGCTCGTGTACGTGACCGAGAGCTACCCCAAGGCGCCCCCGCCGCAGGAGCATCGACGCAGCCACCCGCTGCCGCTGCACCATCACCACCAGCCTCAGCAAACGGCGCCCATGCACAACCACCGCCGAACAGTAGAAGACGACGAGAGTGGTGCCATGGCGACGGCAGCAGGCGCCGCAACAGGGCCCAACAACGGCACCGGCATCGCCTGCACAAAATCGAGTCGGGCGTCTGGGCAGAAGAGGAGGAGCGCCGTCGCGCTCGGGGTGAACGCGTAACATACTGGTCCAAGCCGCAGCGCCGGGATCCTGGCTGCTGCTTGGTTGTAAGAGAGGCGGAGACACCCCAGGAGCGACACCACCAACACACACAAAAACACCATAATTTTGACGCGAAGCGAGCGGGCTCAGAGCTAGAGAGTCAACGAGGCTTGAAGAGGGAACACCACGTCTCGGAGCATCAAGTGGACGGCCGATCGTTGCAGCAATCCGTTAGGCGCGCTGAGATGCGGTACATCCAGTCCAAAGGTAGCAGGTGTGCCGCGCGAACTAGCGCGGCTCTGCGCGGATTGGTCGTCAGCTACCCGTACGCTCTAACTTGCTCTTCCTGCTCGCCTCCGTCCCCATTCGCCTCTCGTTTAATATAGTTCTGGCTGTAGGTCAGTCAATAGTCTCCCGATAGTATTAGCTGCTAGTCAAAGTCACCCAGGTTGCTTTCGCTTGCGCGTTCTTTGGCACCCTCTCTGGGTGCGAGGTGCGAGCACCTTTGTAATCTAGACTCGGGTTCTTTGAAACACATTGTTCAAAATGGCAATAGCGTTAGCACACTCTGCGTGCTCGTCGTATTATAGCAAGATGAGAGGCGAAGACACTGCATACCGTTTAAACTGTAGCACGATGCTGTGCTGCAGCGAAGATCTAGGAGTGTCGGTGCAGCTCCACCACATTCCGCTCGCCCCTAATTTACTTGCGCTTCCAGTACGTGCCGTCGGACACGCCCCACTGGAACTTGCGCTCGTGCTCGCGAATCATGAACGGGTAATCCTGGCGCTCGAGCAGCTCAAAGTCCTGCGAGAGCAGCTTCTCGATCACGCTAAAGCTGTCCACGGGTTTGCCATTAGAATCGCGCACGCCGCCAATCCACTCGTCCTTGGCCGTGTACTCCTCCAGCCACGAGTACGGACTCACGAGCGCGAGGATGCCGCCCGAGTTGATGAACCCGCCGATCTCAGTCAAAAACTTCTTGGGCTCCGGCAGGCGGCACAACAGGTTGGTGGCGAACACCGCATCGAACTTCCCTGCAGCGATCAAACGTGTACAAGCCTTTCAGCATCACACTGCTACCCCACCCCAACAAGCACATACCTAGCGAAGGAGAGAGGTTACAGGCATCTCCCTGCTGGAACTCAACGTTGGCCGGCTTGGCACCCGCAGGCAGCTTGGCACGACGCACCTCATGGATGTCTCCCTGGATGTGCGCCTCGTACTGCATCTCGCCACGCTCCTTCATCTGCTTCGCCGCGTCCACAAAGTGCTGCGAGAAGTCAATACCGACCGCCTGCAAAGAAAAAAACACACACCACCAATTGCAAACAATTGCATCCGTCAGATTCAACTACAAACTAGACCTTCTCTTTTCATCTTCTACCCGCACCTCGTCGTAGTACTTGCTCAGCTCGAAGGTCGCGCGGCCCACCGCGCAGCCAATGTCTAGCGCGCGTCCGTGCTGACTGGCGGGCGTCAGCTTGGCACAGCACTCCACCGTACGTGGCAGGAACTCGAGGGCGTCCTTGGGTGCAAAACTGTAGGGCAGAACGGCGGACGGCTCGCCTAGTGGAATGTTACACGGTCAGCGGACCCTAAATGGATACAAGGATACAGAGGCAGTGCGCACCGTAGTGGAACTGCAGATACTCGTGCACGGCGCGCTCGGACTCGTAGACGGCCGAGCCGCTAGCGGTGGTGCTGCGCACGACGGGGGCCATGGCAATCAAATTGGGTTGTGACGAGAGGATACCGGTATCAATGCGCGCAATCTCAGATTGCCAATCTGTGCCCCGCCTGACCCGTACTTAGAGTTGAAGCCACGTAATCGGAGTTAGTCGGCGCGCTGCGGTGCCACCCCGCTTAGGTGCGACTGGCGCATGCGTTTTGGGGGTGAGAGACACGGCCCTCAGCCGGCAACGTGGCTCGAGTTGAACCTTGGTGCCAAGCCGTCGGCTGCTGAAAAAATGCCAGGCGGAACACTGGCGACGGAGGCGACACCACGACGCCAAAAGACCCGCAGCGAGTTACGCGCCCGGAGCCGGCGGAATACGCACGGCGACGAGAACCGCGCCAATATCGGCTGTCGCAAGGAATTGCCCGGCGTTCGATTGTGGGCTTGACTTGGATTCAGTAGGCCTTCTCCAGTTTATTTTTACGCATCGTCGCTTCGCGTAATTACAAGTGCGCATCCTGCGAAAACCGATTCCCGCTAAACGATAACCCCGTCTAAATGCGTACAGACGACTTTGATAATTTTCCACGTGTGGATACATCTCATGTGCCTCTGCCCTCTCTATAGCGATGCAGAGACATTCCCTTCCCAATCCGCCTATTCGACAAAGACAGGTTTAGCAGCTGAGAATTACCTATTTCGGATCTAAATCGCGCTGTCTCTCCTTGGTCTGCGAGCCGTCGCCCCCCCTGTTTCTTTCTTCCCAGCCAGCATAAGCCAGTGCGCGCGCCTCTCCTCCGAGCTCGTAAGTGCCGCGCGGTTTCCTCTCTCGGTGCGGCTGCAGGGCGTCCCGCGCGCCACGCAGCCGCTCTG
>JAHWLE010001438.1:0-11446 GCA_024679135.1 Phytophthora foliorum | reverse complement strand
CACCAGTAAGTTTTCAGTAGGCCACTGGAAAATCTATCCTACAGGATACCTTCTCGATATTTGTCGGTTGTGTTCCCACCAGTACAAGTCACACTCTAATTGCGCGTAAGAAAAGAGTAAGAAAAAATACCTGACGAATTAAAATCCCGACAAATCCGCCAGCAGCAAAAGTAAGAAAACACCTCCTCCCCCTTTTCACCCCTCCCAACTCATTCTGAGCCTTTCATTTCCAAATAAGCGCGAAAACGGCAAGACGCGAGATTGCCGTTTGCTCGAGTATGGCGAGCGACGCGTCGGCTTCCGGGTTCGACAACGAGCCGGCTGAGGCCCAGTCGCCGGAGGAACACAGCCCTGCATCGAGCGCTACCCTCGTCCGAGCTCCGCGTATGGGGGAGGACGCGTTTGAGACCTGGGATCTTCCACGTAGATCGTCGCCGTGTTACCCTTACGAGAGCAGAAATCGCGTAGTCCAGTTTCCAGTCTCAACTCGACGCTAGTAGATCCGCGTCGCGCCGCTTTCAGCTTCGCAACTAGGTTGTGCACGTCACGCAGAGTAACATGTTTACCTGAAGGGCAAAGATTAGAATCACAACTAATGAAAATAGAGCAAGTCAAGTAGCGTACCCGTTCTCTTCCTCAGAAACTGCAAAATCAACTTCTTCTTAGCTCCGGCAGCTTGGAGCTCATCCACAAAGTCAATCACGACTTCGTCCTCGACACGGCGGGTGGAGGGATGGTTTCCGTAAGACCCCGATCCCAACTCGTGATTGTGCTCGGTCTGTTGCTGAATGACCTTTATGTGAAAGCCCCGAGTAGAATCCCATACCACCGTGGCCGTCATACGCGCCTCACATGCCGCCGACTTGACAAAGTAGTTGTGCCGCTTGCCCTTCGACCGACTCGCGCGCGTCCCACTGTGCGTACATACCAGTTTGCGGTAAGACAAGTTGGCGCATACAATTACATTCCAGACCCACCAGATGCGCCGCTTCTTCGCGGTCTTCCGTCAGGTGTTGATGATGGACACTACCAACAACACGAACGACGCTCGGTACAAGCTTTTCAGCTTCATGATCCATGGCGTCTTTGGTCACGTACGTACTCATTGTGTGTCGTGTGTGTCTCTTTGTGGCGTGCTGACAACGATTGTGCCTCTTTGTGTCGCCATTGTGTTTGTGTGACTTTGCGTTACTTTGTGACTATGTGTGACTTTACAGGGGCAATACGTTTAGCACGCACTTATGGAGAATGAAAGTGCCGATTGTTTGACAGATCCAGTGACCTCTTTCAAGCCGTTCAATCCAACCTGGGATGAAGTTCGAGATATTATCGTCGACAAAGATTTTGGAGAGATACGCTGCTGCATACCGCCTTCCCGGCTGCGAGAATTTTACTCTGCGTGTTCCACGTAGTGAAATATCTTCGAAGTGAAATGGCGAAGAGGGAATACAACATCGAGGATCGTGATAAAGTCGAGGACGCAGTGCACATGATGCTGAATGCCACGACGGAGAATGATTATGAAATAGCTCGTAGGTACCTGTACTATGTGGTGGATGGAAAGCAAATTACGCTCGAAGAGGACATCCCAGAGGCGACGCACCCGTTTCTCAAGTACTTCCACGAGAACTGGCACAATTGCAGGGAGATGTGGAGTGGATTTGGTCGAGTAGACGTCCCCCACTTGGGTAACACTACGAACAACCGGTTTGTTGTATTATAGTGTTGTTTGTGCTGGGCTAAAGTATTAACTCTTGTCATGTCTTAATATTTAGGTTGGAAGCAGCATGGGGTCATCTGAAGGACGTGTTGAAACCTACCATGATGCTGAATGAGTGTGTTGATACCCTTCAGTTCCTGCAAACCATTGCTGAGATGGAGTACACAAAGAAGATGACAGACGTTGGGCACATGCGCTATGCCGGAGCTGACATCGAGTTGCACAAGCTTTCAAAAAGGTCAGCCAGCATGCATACGAACTTGTGGAGAAACAGTATCGTGTTGCCAATGACCGCAAGACACAGTACACGACTCGCGAGATTCAACCTCACATGTTCGAGATGATTTCGACGGTGGACACAGCCCGCAAGTATCATCTTGATACTAGGGTACGTTTGTTGACATACTAGTAACAGATGAAATGAATTGTTACTTATCTATTATCGACTTTGCCTCTACAGACGTATCATTGTTCGTGTATCTTCATGAGGACGGAACTGCTGCCTTGTCGACATTCTATCTACTGGCGTCTGCTTGCCGGCAAAAGCCCCATCCCGATAACGCATATTCATCCGCGTTGGAGCTTGTCGTGTCCACTGAATATTCCTGTCGAAGAGGAAGAAGATGCTGAAGGTGGAGAAGATGCGTGTGGATCATTTCGAGTCCGTGACTCCACTTTGAAAGCGGCGCGTCACAGAGTTCTCAACGGAACCAATAAATTTTGCACATCGCACGCCGTTGCCACGCGCATTGCCGACATCATGAGTCGAACTGGGACACGAGTGTTCATGCAAATGCTGGAAGGTCTCAAGCGCTTCGAAACTATTGTAACGGGTGGAGAGGCACCTATCGTATCTCAAGCTTCTGTGTGGACCGATCGACAATCAAACTTGGACCCGCTTTCGCAGACCTCTGATATGCGAGATGCAAGTGTCGTAAATTCAGATCTCTACTGTCCCTCCGACTACAATTGCCGACGACCTTGCCTACGAACACGAGGGCGAGGGAGAGGAAGTTGAAGCAAACACTGTGACAACAGACGGAGCTGCTACCAGCGATGGGGGTTCAAAGAGACTTGTCCAAAGTCACCCGGACGATGTGACTCAATGCACAAGCCACACAGCAAGTCACACGACGGGTGTGACACAAGTATTGAGCTACCACACCGACTGCCTTGTATTGGAAACGACACTGCTGAAGAATTAAGGACGCGTGGTCAGCTGAATGAAGAGACAGCATCAAGTACGGACCGTGGAGAATCGATACCAGAAACACCCCCCGTAAAGAGGTCGCATTCGGATGGCAGTCAACCCAGTTCCAGTGAGGAATGTTCGTTCTTCGTGTCGAAAAGCACCAAAAGCAGAGGTCGGCCCAAGATACGAAAAGGTCAGAAGCGACAAGTAAAAAAACAGCGGATGATGAAATCTCGGAAGGAGGCCAAGCAGCTCGTGCAAGGACCATTATTGCCGGTTACTACACTAAACAATGTAGCCAGAACGTTGAAGTCGACGTACAGCTACGAATCTGCATACGAGTTTTTATCCAGCTTCGCCATAAAGACCATGGGACCCAGGAAGCAAGCCACAGCAAAAATGATTGCTCCCAACGAGAGCCTCAGCAGTGTTAAGTTCGTGTTCCCTGAGAAATTTGCGCATAAGTGCAGGAAGCTGTTGAAAGAGTACAGAGGGTCTCTACCAGATCCGAAACTACCTGTTGTCGTTCGTATCTCCAAGGTCGGGGTAATCAGCGAAGACCAAGTGCAAGTAATGGTGGAATACCACGACACCATGAGCTCATTGGCGTCAGTATCGGATGCGATCGAGTGGATTGACGCTACGTCACTCAACAGACTTGATATTCCTAACGGTCTCGACGAGTATGCGGAACTAGACAAACCGAAGGCTACCGTCACGTTGCAGCAACTGATCTTGCCAATGCCACGCGAGACACCATTCGGAATGATTTCCAACGAATCCATGCTTCTGTTCAGAGAAAACCTATGGCTCAACGACGACTGCATGATGCACGCAATGATGACGCTCCTAGAAGAATACGGATCTATTGGGATTATTTCGCCAGGTTTCAACGGTACGGACAGCACTGTAACCAGACGCAAGGTCATCTCTGGCTCAAAACCATTCCTAGAGCACAACACGCACGTGTTGCGACCGATCCACATCAACAAAAATCACTGGTGCGGCGCCGTGTTCGACTTCAAGGCCACCCCAAGAACGATCACTGTTTTCGACCCCCAACAAAAGCCGAAGCAGTTCGACAAATGTGAAGGCGTTATCAAGGAATTGTTCCCTGATATGGCGGGGAACATGGCTTGGAAACGAGAGGTGCATTTGAAGCAGGCAGACCGGTATAACTGTGGGCCTCTAGTTCTCCTTTTTTTTTAGTGCTCAGTGCATGAAATCGCTCTGCCGAAGTCTCCGTCAAACGCGCTGATGCGGTATTTCAGGATGAGGTACCTTTTGAAGTCTCTGCATGTTTAGGAAAGAATGCACAGTTTGCATGGTATATCGTGTTTAACCCAGCTAATGCAATACGCATGATAACACTTCCCACCTGCTACGTCTCAGTATCTATGGTCGCTGGCGATATGTTTCGCGTCATGATCCTTGCTTGAATAACTATAAATCAGAGTACACATTCCAACGTTCTGCCTCAGGGGTATACAGTACAGCAAAACGGTCGGCATGAAGATGCAGGCCCACCTAGTTTGTCGTCTTGGTTGTGTCGATGCTCTCACGGAAAAATGCCAAGTGAATAGTACACTCCAGCAACACGCAGGCGAATTCAGATACCTACGACATTCGCACAACATCTGACGTTTGCGCAAACACATCCACACGCTATCAGAGGATCTCAGAATGTCTACGTTTGATGAAAGTTTTGAAATCTATCCGGTATTTTATTATCATTGTGTGACATTGTGCCTTTGTCATAGATACAGAACATGATATGGTGACGACTACATGCACTTAAGTACGAAGTCACTCACTCATAGTGTGACGCTAACATCGATCAATCCTAAAAGAAAAGATGGAGGACGATTTATCACCCGAGAAGCTAGTTGCAATACGCTGGTTTGACTCGCTCGCCGACGAGTGTGCAGAGGGTAGTAGCGAGAACAGTGAGGACGAGGACGAAGCCGATGCTACTATGCTGTTACCGCGCGCAATTGGCAGCACTGACAGCATTCCTGCTGTCTATTAGCTAGAAGGAGTGGAGAAATGGTGGGTCAGACCTCGCAGCACGGAGTGGATCCAAGTCCTGGTCAGCACCCATGCTCTGTTCGACGACGCCAGCTTCTATGCTGACTTTCGTATGCGTCGAGACTCTTTTCAACGGCTTCTGGGACTATTGGAGAGGAGTATCTCGCGGACCGATACAAACTTTCGCAAAGCTGTTCCGGCACACCGTGTGCTATTGGCATTTCTGTACTATTCTGCGCACGGCACCATGTTCCAAGTGCTTCATGAAAAGTTTGGGCTCGGAAAATCTACGTGTAGCAAAATTCTCTGGCGTGTAGCCACGGCGATTTGCGGCTTGGGCTTGATTTCGTTGCCCTCAACTGTCGAGACAAGGAGTATATCGGAGCGGAACGAGCGCATGAGCGGAGTTCCGCAGTGTACGTTGAGTGTTGATGGGTCGCATATTCCTATTCTCCAGCCGCGCCGTTCACGGCGAAAATACTACAATCACAAAGGATACTACAGTACAGATTTGCATGCAGCAGTTGATGACTGCCGCCAGTTCCGTGATGTAGTTGTTGGGTGGCCAGGCACTGTTGGTGACAACCGCATCTTTCGTAACAGTCATCTCGGCAGGAGATTTGAGGCTTGGCTTGGCAGTATGGGGACGAGAGAGGTGGTGACTTCGCCAACAGCAACTGCGTGGCTTCCGATGTATTTACTTGGCGACTGCGCGTACGCGAATGGTGTTCATTTTTTGACTACGTACGAATTTACGGAAGTTGCGGCAAGCGCTGACGTTAAAATACTCAACCGCGCGCTCTCACAAATTCGCTACAAGGTTGAGCAAGCATTTGGAATTCTTAAAGCTTGATTTCGTATTCTCCAGCGTCCGAATCCGACAGCCATGACAGATTTCAATTTCATTCCAACACTCATTTATGCACTATGCACTCTGCACAATTTCCTCATTCAAGATCACGGCACATATTACTGTCAAGCCGACGTTGAGCGCGAACGTGTCATTAACCCACAAAAAAACATCCGAAGCGTTGCCGAGCCTCCGGCAGAACGGACGCGTGACATTCTTCTGCGGCTCAGCAATAACCGAAGGTCAAGGCACTAGTCACGACGAGAAAATTACTCGCGCAGTAGGTCACGGTTGCGCTGGCGTTCTCTTTCTTGGAACTCACGCTGCTCTTTACGCTCCTGGGCGCGCTGGCGGCGTAGTTCGCGACGCTCAGTTTACATGTCATCCAGTTTTTCAACAAAAGCCTTTGTTTGCTTCTCAATCAGGCTCATCAAGAAGCGTTGCTCGTTGGTAGGCTGTGCCATCTCCTTTCGCTTGCGCTTGCCAGTAATGGTGTTGGCGGTTGGGCTGTTCTGAAATGGGAGTGCAGCTGTAGGTTGTGCCAGCGGAATGCTAGATACGCTAGTCTGACTCCCAGTTGCGTTTGGTTCGTGGTTCTCGTCCTCAGTGCCAAACACCTCGCTTTCACCATGGCCGTTGTCATCATCATCGGTTAGGACACTTGCGATGTCCTTGTAAAAAGGTTGAAGTGGTGCTATAATGTCATTGCGCTCATATACTGGTGTCGACGAGACTAGCGCAGAGGGCTCCACAGAGTCGTCTCCTCCCAGCATGTGCTTGAGAGCATTAAACACTGAAATATCCATGTCAGCATTGCACCCTTCGGTCTTGTTTGCTATTCTGATCGCTTTTTTGCGATCTCTTGGAAGGTCGAACCAATTTCCTTGACCAGTTGAGCCGATGACGCGGTTGTTGTTGAACCCCACGATAAACTTGTACGCGATTGCTTACCGGCCTGACGGGGCCGGGGGGAGCTCGAAGTTTGCTATGAGGTTTTAAACAATTCCTAAACTCAAATATCACTCTTTTACCTGTGTATTTGGCTACTGTTGTTGGTATTTCACACCAGTGCTACCAGAAGGTGAACTGTATTGTTCATGACTCCCAAAACATAGCCAGAAGGTGAAATGTATTGTTCATGACTCCCAAAACATTTATTTTTTAAATGTTACCATCCTGGCGGGTGACTACGTCTGCTTTGACTTGATCAAAGCCGCTATCAACGACATCATCTTCTGTTGTCGCTGAAGAGTTCCTTTGCGCTCCTTCCGTTCGCGATGATCTCGCTCCATCTCTCTACGGTCGGCGATGTTCTCAGTAGCACATTTAAAAGATAAACGTCCTTCGTTCTCTTGGTCGGGTGGGGTTACTTTCTTTTAGTTTCACGTCGTCTATAGAGCTGGTGCATTTTCCTCGCACTCATCAGCACGTACACTGAGTTGCGAATTAGCCTTCATCTGGTTCTTGCTACCGCGGTTACCAGCCGTTGCGCCATGACTCCCGCTATCTCGTGTTCGCACCTGAATTTCGTCAACAATCGAATTTGAACCTGAAATGTTATCATCCTCCCTCGCTTGAGATCCACATTGCGACGGCCCATTTGTGGTGGCTGCAGACTCGCAAGGTTGACGCCTTGCGGCAGAATCCACAATTTTCAATCGAGCGGGAGGACACTTCATGTGGTTTCGAGGCTGAGTAATTGTCGCTGGATAACTATTGAAATAAATACCATGATCAGACCGCATATGCTTGCGCAGTATCGGCGCAGATGAGAACGTCAGGTCGCAAATGAAGCACGTTTTGTTTGTTTTCTCGTTGCTCGGTAATCGCTAGGGAATGACCCTGATAAGGTCAATACTGTTCTCCTTTCGTACAAGTCTGTCCTTCGCGTTTGTTGGGTCTAATTAGCGGTGCATCCGAATGTTCACGTCCTGATAGTCACCACCTCGGTGAATGCAATCTTCTCGAATAACCAACACATCACCTTTGTCATACTTGACAACATCCTTTTCAGCTTCCATAGCAACCTGCCGGTTCCAGCCGTAACCATAAATAAAGCTGCCCTCTTGGAGGCCGATCAGCACAGACGCAGGTAAGCGAGTGTAATCGTACAGGTCTTCATTGGATGGAATTGGTAGGAAGTCACGGTGTACCGGCTGGGGTTGGCCTCCTGGCCACGATTTCAAGAATATCCACTTCTTAGGGACACTGCCAGGAAAAAACTGTGCGGCATGCAACCTCGATACTATTGCAGACTTCTTGTATGATCGTCAACTGAGCCTCTGTCCATTTACGTTTATCATCCATGCCGTTCTCACCAAACAATTTTTTCCACACTGAATCTGGCAGGTTCTGCGCGGTATGTCACGCCCGATCGCAAAGCTCCGATGGAAGAAGCCGGTTAAAACATACAAAGCCCTTGGTGTTCAAGCGATGCTGTTGTGGGGTTGGGTTTGGCAGTGTCTGTAAGAGTGATTCAGAATCAGACTCCAGATCGGAATAACAGTCCGATGAATCTCTCAGTTTCTTGCCTTGGTGCATTTCCGCCGCAGGCTTGGATCGAGACTTCGTTTGTGCCACTTCGGGCGAGAGAGGCCCGCCAGCAAGCTGTGCCAGCTATGTCTGCAAAAATGTAATATGAATTCGTTTCTTGGAGAACACATTCACTCGTCCCGATCATTCCCAACTGGTGGCCAATCAGTCACGAGACCGTTGGTCCAAACTGTGGATAGGTGGCGTGGTGTGTATGTACGCAATGGTGTAGTGTCGTGCGATGACGCGTGACGTGACGCTCGTAGAGGCACAAACAAAGTTTTCATTTCATTTCAAACTTCGAATTGGAAGAGTTTTTTTTTTTATCCGTCACAGCTTTCTCTGAACGATGAGTAGTGCCCCCACACAGATCTCTAAAGGTGCTGTAAATGGATGCGTTGAGAACTGCTGTCGTCTCCCCCTTATCCCGAGGTTTTTCGGTTTCTGTACGCCAAGCCTCGATAAGTATTAGCGTCTCGTCCGTAGTCCAATTCTTGCCACGCGGACGCGATCTTGGCTGTCCACCATCCACGGATGAGCTGGGGTGACCGTCCTCTCTGTGTTGCACAGCCTCCGATGTGGGGTCGGTGTCTTCGTGCTGCTCAGCCACGTTCGACGCGCGGAATCTCTCCGTTTTCACCTACTGAAGAAATCTTCCTACTGAAGAAATTCTAAGTAGTCGATTTCTCTACTCGGAAAAATGTATCGTCTGATGAGTTTTGCAGGAAGGTGATACTAAGGGTACTGCTTTTTTGTTAGCTTTTTTTCAGTTGCCCACTGAAGACTTACTGGTGGGAACCCCACCCCCACTGAACTGAAAATAGTATAGGGCCTGGCAAATTTAGCGAATGCGACCCAATTTTGTTTCAATTTTGCACGGTGCAGCAGCCGCTTCTGGACGGAAGTAGCTGACGTATGCTGTGCGCAAGACTTATCCGTGTGTGTACAGTTCCAGACCACTTTTTGAGGTATCTATTTTTTCATGAAAAAATGTTGTCATGCGGCGCAGTGCTCAACCATAGGAAAGAGGGGCGTCAGCTTAGTCCATGGATGCCTTAGTTGTTACCGGTGCGGGGTGTCACCGTAACCACGGTTGCGCATATCCAAACTGCTCGGTCGGACCCCGGCCGAGCTGTTCATGTCCAACGCGGCGGCAATGTCGGTCAAGGCGTCCGCGAGTGTGACTCTGGGTCGATATTGCGACTCGTTGTGGCGGCGGTCATCTTCTCGGTGGCGTCGGTCATGACGATAACCGTCTCTAGAGTCCTCGGTGCGCCCGGTTTCTCGTCGGCGACCGTCGTCATGACTCCGGGAGCGGCGGACCGAGTGTTCACCTCCCTTTTTCCGGTCTCGGCGACGGAGGATGTCGTTAACCATGTCTTCAAGGTCGTGGATGTCCTTGACCCGGACATGACACAGACGTTCTTCCAAACCTCGGTCGTCGCATGTATCCAGAAAATGTTCCACGTGGTCTTTGGCGTCGCGCCCACCGTTCTCGAACTGCACCCCGGCGTTGCGAGCGTGGCCGTTCAGCCGGTTGAGGTAGTCGCACACGTGCTCGTTGTCCTCTCGTGTCGCGGAGTAGTACCGAGCCTTCGCTGACTGTCTAAACCATGAGCAGTAGTACTTGATGAACGCATCGCTCAGCAATTTCCACGTACGTCTCGTCTTGCGTGGGAGCTGTCGTTACCAGTGCAGAGCACCCTCTTGGAGGCTAAGTTCGAACACCATGCACCACTCGTTGGGCGGTGTGTGCATCCCCTTCATCTCGTAAATGAAGGCTCGGAGCCATTGCATTGACTCCTCGCTCTTGTTGCGGAGCCCGTAAAACGGCTTGATGTTGCCGAGTGGAAGGTGCGTCGCGATTTCCAGCCTCGGTGTCGAGCTTTCGCTCTCCATGGCACTCAGCTCGCGGATTTGGCGAGCCCATTCATCGGTCACGTCTCCACCGAAGTCGTCAACATTGAATAGCTCGCCCTCACTGTCAGACGAGTCTTCGCAAAGATCGTAGCGCTTGTTGGTCGAACGACCGACACCTCGCCTCGTAGTCGGCGTAACCCGGGTGTCCTCGGTCGCCCTCGTAAGTCGTTCAGTACGGCTTGCAGACCTCGGTGTCACCACGTGCGAGTCTTGGAAGTACGGCGAGGCCACACCCTTGGTTGCAAACACTCCAACCTCGATATTCTCGTCGGCCCGCTTCCTGGGCGTCTGAGGTAACAGGATCTTTGACGGGTCTACCGCATCGTTCATCTGCCGAATCTTCGGTTGACGGTCTACGCTGACCTCAGTCGCCCCAAAAGCAGTTCGGAGTTTCTTTTTCCACTTCCGCAGCGCCGTGCCGGCATCGGCTGGCGTCCAGTCCCGAAGGACCGCGTCAGAAGGGAAGACTTGAGGCTCGCATCCCATGGCTCGTAGGAGCTGCACCGTATCCTCGGCCACCTGCCGAGTGCTCGTTGGATCGACCGGCACCGTCAGTTCACCTCCGAGGTCCATCCAGATCGCCTGGCCAACCAACGTTGGCTCAAAGAACTGCATCCAACTACTCTTCGACTTCATCAGCTCCAGGCATCGGCCCAGAACCTTGTTGGCGGCAGGGGTGTCCCCATTGAGAGGAGGCCGGCTGCCGGTCGACCGAGAAGTCGCCTTCCCGGTCATCGCCGACGGTCGTAGACCATCGGACCCATCATTGTCGTCGTCATGAGCTGGTTCAGGAAGCCACGTCGTTCAACTCCTCGGTGAGGTTTCGCGCAAGCGACCTCACCCCTCCGCTGCGGCCTGCAGACACCGCGGCGGCTTCCGAAAGCTCGGGCATCGCTGCCTTCTCTTCCAGGTCATCATCTTCTTCCTTGGCGTCAGAGTAGTCCACCGACTCCTCAAATCTGTCCGAACGTTCGTTAATCGACGCCATCCGACCCGTTGGTGGCGTCGCGAACGACGAACCGGAGCGCAATGAGGCCTCGTTGCGCGTCCCGCCTGATTTCATCGGCGTTGCTGGTACCGCTGACTTCGCTCCTTTCGCCATCTTCTCTCTTCTTCTCTCGAATGCTCGTTAGGGTAAGAACCAAAACAACCAAGACACACAGAAGGTCACACCAATCCCGGGTCGCGGCACCAGTTGTCGTGT